>JAWNOR010000032.1:0-11952 GCA_035045885.1 Drosophila borealis | reverse complement strand
AAACAGGTAGACTTACAGACGGACAGATATGTAGTCAGAGGGACAGGCAGATGGGCAGACAGACAGACAGGTACACAGATGGACAGACCGGCTGACAAATAGGCAGACAGTCACACAGACCCACAGACTCGCAGACATACAGACACACGGGAAGAGAGACAGACCGGCAGACAGATAGGCAGACGGTCACACAGACCCACAGACTCGCAGACATACAGACACACAAGAAGGGAGAGAGATTCAAAGACAGTCAGGAAGACAGATATACAGGTATACCTATAGCCTCGCAGACAGAAACTCTGGAAGAGACAGTCAGGCTGATATACAGACAGACATACATGCAGACAGAGGGACAGGCAGACGGGCAGACAGACAGACAGGCACACAGATAGACAGACAGAAAGGCAGACCAATAGACTCGCAGACAGTAAGATGCACGGGCAGAGAGAGACAGACAGACAGGTAGACCGACCGGCGGACAGACACACAGATAGGAAAACAGGCAGACAGACACGCAGACCCACAGACCCATACACATGCAGAAACACAGAAAGCAGAGAGAGAGATACAGAGACAGGCAGGCAGACACACCGGCAGAGACAAACAGGCTAATATACAGACAGCCAAACCTGCAGACAGACAGACAGGCACTCAGATAGACACACAGAAAGGCAGACCAATAGACTCGCAGACAGTCAGGCGCACGGGCAGAGAGAGAGAGAGAGAGAGAGACGGACAGCCCGGTGGACAGACAGACAGAAAGGAAATCAGGCAGTTAGACACGCAGACCCACGGACTCGCAGACATTCAGAAACACAGGAAAAGGGAAAGAGAGAGATACACAGACTGGCAGGCGGACAGATTAACAGGAATACCTAAAGCCTCTCAGACTGACACACCGGCAGAGAGACAGGCTGATATACAAACAGACAGATAGGCAGACAGATAAACAGACAGAAAGGCAGACAGACAGACCGGCAGACAGACTGACAGATAGGAAGATTGGCAGACGGTCACACAGACCCACAGACTCGCAGACGTACAGGCACACAGGAAGAGAGAGAGATACACAGAAAGTCAGGCGGACAGATAGACAGACGCACCGGCCTAGACAGACAGGCTGATATACAGACAGACAGAAAGGCAGACAGACAGAAAGACAGACAGAGGACAGGTTGACCGAACGGCAGACAGACAGACAGATAGGAAGCCGGTCACACAGACCCACAGACTCGCAGACGTACAGGCACACAGGAAGAGAGAGAGAATACACAGACAGTCAGGCAGACAGATAGACAGACGCACCGGCCTAGACAGACAGGCTGATAGACAGACAGACAGAAATGCAGACAGAGGGACAGGCAGACGTGCAGACAGACAGACAGGCACTCAGATAGACAGACAGAAAGGCAGACCAATAGACTCGCAGACATTAAGATGCACGGGCAGAGAGAGAGAGAGAAGACAGACAGACAGGTAGACCGACCGGTGGACAGACAGACAGATATAACGGAAAACAGGCAGACAGACACGCAGACCCACAGACTCGCAGACATACAGAAACACAGAAAGAGAGAGAGAGATACACAGACAGGCAGGCAGACACACCGGCAGAGATTGACAGGCTGATATACAGACAGCCAAACATGCAGACAAAGTGGCTGGCAGACGCGCAGACAGACAGACAGGCAGACAGATAGACAGACAGAAGGGCAGACCAATAGACTCACAGACAGTCAAACCCCTGGGCAGAGAGAGAGACAGACAGACAGGCAGACCGACCGGCGGACAGATAAGAAAACAAGCAGACAGACACGCAGACCCACAGACTCGCTAACATAGAGACACACAGGAAGAAAGAGAGAGATACACAGACAGGCAGGCAGACAGAAAGGCAGGAATACCTACAGCATCGCAGAAAGACGCAGCGGCAGAGACAGACAGGCTGATATATAGACAGACAGACAGCTAGTCAGACGGTCACACAGACCCACAGAGTCGCAGACGTACAGGCACACAGGAAGAGAGAGAGATGCACAGACAGTCAGACAGATAGACAGACGCAACGGCAGAGTCTGTCTCTGCAGGCTGATATACAGACAGACAGAAATGCAGTCAGAGAGGCAGGCAGACGGGCAGACAGGCAGACAGACAGACAGGCACTTAGATAGACCCACGGACTCGCAGACATACAGAAACACGGCAAGGAGAGAGAGAGAGAGATACACAGACAGGCAGGCAGACACACCGGCAGAGACAGACAGGCTGATATAAAGACAGCCAAACATGCAGACAGACAGACAGGCACACAGATAGCCAGACAGAAAGGCAGACCAATAGACTCACAGACAGTCAAACGCCTGGGCAGAGAGAGAGAGACAGACAGAAAGGCAGACGGACCGGCGGACAGATAAGAAAACAGGCAGACAGACACGCAGACTCACAGACTCGCAGACCTAAAGACACACAGGAAGAAAGAGAGAGATACACAGACAGGCAGGCAGACAGAAAGGCAGGAACACTTACAGCCTCGCAGACACGCACACCGGCAGAGACACCGGCTGAGACTGACAGGCTGATATACAGACAGACATACATGCAGACAGAGAGTCAGGCAGACAGGCAGAAACGCAGACTGGCACGCAGATTTTTATTTATTTATTTATTTATATGTGGTCGACAAAACGAGTGTCTTCCAATTATTCAACACATTATAAATACAATTAGAAAAATTAAATGCTAAAAGCCTAGATAGAGAACACAAATTTCAAATAGCATCACCGACCGATGGAGGTGTTTTATTTGCAAGTCCGGCCAGCTGTGCCCCTTTTCACAGCTAATTTTGTCAGTGACGCTATTAGAGCCTACATCTAAAAAGAAGGGTGTAAGTAGGAAAAAGTGTTCTTACGTAAAATTAAAAATAATGTTAATTTGCTATATTATTTAAGAATATACCATAAATAGGAGAAAAGAAAGGAGGAAGATTGTTAATAAAGTATAGAACTGTATGCTAGATATGCAGAGTGTTAATTAGATAGAATAAAGAGATAGTATTGGGAAAGTAATGGGAAATCACCGACCCGGTGGGGGAAAATTTTCAGCCAGTCCGGCTAGCCATGCCCCTGCTCATAGCTGGGAATGGTCAGTGACTTCCCGAAGGTATCCTGAAAGCAACGATTTTATTAGGGGTAGAGAAAGTTCGGTAGAGAAAACGTGATGCAAACTATTGTAATTTTTACATAGCACGCGAAAAGAATTGTGCATAGCGTAGTCTGTTGTGCACGTCGATAGGAATAAGGGGCGGTAATTTCTGGTTGGTCTAGCCGGAACAGAGAATTGAAGACGCCCTAACAGAAAAGGAGAATCGATATCGCCAATAACCAACTTATGTAGAAAGACAACACCGAGAATTGTCCTACGGTTGGTTAACGACGGAAGATTAAGAAGAAGCAGCCTGCTGGAATAGGATGGCAACCGAAGATTAGGGTCCCAATTTAAACCTCGTAAGGCAAAAAGCAGAAATTGCTTCTGAACAGATTCAATACGATCCTGGCTATTGTTATACTGCGGAGACCAGATGCAAGAGCAGTATTCAAGGATAGGGCGAACAAGAGAGATGTACAGAAGTTTCGTTATAAAAGGATCGTTAAACTCTTTAGACCATCGTTTAATGAAACCAAGTACACCTTTTGCCTCATTAACGATGGTATCTATGTGAAGATTGAAACAGAGTTTAGAATAAAAAAGAACGCCTAGATCCTTAACTGTTAGTATACGTTGCAATGGGGTATTGTCGATGGTATAACTGACAAGATAAGGTGAAGTACGATTAAATGTCATAAACATACACTTTGAACAATTCAGATGCAATTGATTGGCCGAGCACCAAAGTTGCATAGCGTTCAAATCGTCTTGAAGACGAGAATAATGTAGGGGATTGGTGTATGATAGAATAAGTTTCACGTCGTCCGCATACATGAGTACTCGGGCATGGGATATAACAGAGGGAAGATCATTTATAAAAAGAGTAAAGAGTAAAGGTCCAAGATGACTACCTTGAGGAACACCAGAAGTAACGTGAACCTGTTTAGAGGTAGTCAGCCTCAGCATTACTCTTTGGGTCCTACCTTTTAAATAAGAACTAATCCAAAGCAAAAGAGACGGAGGAAACCCTATTCGGTCAAGTTTAAAAAGTAAAATGTCATGGTGCACGGAGTCAAACGCCTTACTGAAGTCAGTGTATATGACATCAGTTTGCATTTTCGAAAGGAAAGCATCATTTACCAAGGAAGTAAATTCTAGCAGATTGGTCGTTGTTGACCGATTCTTTACGAATCCATGTTGAACAGGGGAAACAACTGATTTGCAGAAATGCTGCAAATTCGAAGTGATTATTTTTTCAAGTAATTTAGGAATCGCGGACAGTTTTGCAATGCCCCTGTAATTTAGTATATCAGACTTTCCACCTTTCTTGTGGAGAGGAATGATATAAGATTCTTTCCAAAGAGATGGAAAGACAGAAGATTCAAGGGATAGATTAAAAAGCTTTAGCAATGGATAAACAAGGGAAGAACTACACTCTTTGAGTAGACAACTAGGGATATTGTCAGGCCCAGGAGAGAAAGAAGATTTTAAAGAATTTATAGCTAAAAGGAGAGAGGAATGGGAAATAACAGGGGGAGGTATAGAACTAGAGGAAGTAATAGTATAAGGGTAAGAATTATTATTAGGACAGACTGAAGAGTAAGTTGATTGAAAAAAATTAGCAAATAGGTTAGCAGAATCAGAGTCATTGCTAGCTTTATCCATCCCGAGTGAAAAAGAAGATGGCAAACTTGAAGATTTACGCTTCGAGTTTACAAAATTGTAAAACTGTCTTGGATTTAGGGCAAATTGCCTTTTGCAACGAGTTAGATAATTCTCATAGCATTGAGAATTCAGAAGAAAGAAGTTCGACTTGGCTATGGAATATTTAGCCAAGTCAGTACACGAACCAGACTTTTTAAACTTTTTAAAATATTTGGATTTTATATTTTTTAGATTCGTTAATCTGGGACTAAACCAAGGTGGGTTGAAGAGGTAGTCGAAGGAATTGACTTGGGAATACACATATCTAAGAGGGAGTTTAGGGTGTTATAAAAAAAGTGAATAGCAGTATTCATGTCAACCGAGTCATATAAGAAAGACCAATCGGTTGCATAAATAAGCTGATTCAGCAATGAATAATTTCCTTTGCGAAAGCAACGGCGGGGCTTATTGGCTGATGAGCACGAAATGAGAGGATTACAATTGAACATTGCAACCTCTAAAGTAGGATGATATACATCCTCAGGAAGAGATAAAGGAGGGGACCTAGACACATTAGAAATAAGGTAGTCGTTAACAAATACAAGATCAAGTGTTCTATTCAAATGATTAGAAATTGAATTGATTTGAAACAACGAAAGGTCAAGCATGCAATCTATAAAGTCATGCTGTGCTGAGGGCACTAGATAATTTTCGGCAGTGAAAAGTGACCAAGAGATGTTCGGCAAATTAAAATCACCCAACACAATAAATAGGTCATTATCACGCACGTGTGAAGAAACTTCTTTAATACAAGAAATATGTTTCATATAAACTTGAATATCAGAAGAAGGAGGAACATAAGAGCATGAAATATAAATATTCCGTGTAGGAAAAGACACCTTGACTGAAACAATCTCAGCGTCAGTAGGCGTACTAAAACAGAAAAGTTCTGACTGGAGAGTGGCTTTAACGGCAATTAATACCCCACCACCCCGACTCGGCCGATCATTTCTATGCAAAATAAAATTATTCGAAAAAACCTCAAAATCAGATATGGTTGAGTTTAACCATGTTTCTGAAAATGCGATTATATCCGAATCGAAGGAAGTGCTGGCCATGAAAAAGATTTTTAAGTTTTGAAATAAGACCTCTGACATTCTGATAATGAATAAAGACTTGGTCAGAAGAAGAAGTTAGTTTTTTGGGGCAGAAATGGTACCCTGTATTGAAGGGACTGGAAGGGTGACAGGCTGGTTACGCTTTTTTGGCTTGAACTCGTGGACAATCATATGTGGAGGCCAAAATTTGGGATCACAAATGATTGGGAACATATCATGTGAAACATTTATTTTGAAAGATGATATTTCACGAGGAGTTGAGAAATTAAATTTGGTAATTGACACGCTAGCAGAAGATTTGCTAGCAATATAGGCTGCCAATGACTCAGAGGTGGTGTCAGACGAAAGTCGAGACACAAAAACTTGCCTACGAGGGGCAACAACAGTTAACGTAGGAGCTGAAGGGACTGGGGGGAGAACAGGATTTGGTGGAGCCAAGGAGGCACCATGATTGTTTTTAACAATCTGGGCAAGATTGCGCGCAGGTCTACCTTTGCGGCCAGGAGCTGAGGAGGCTGAGGCAGTTTGGCTAACTGGGACAGGATCAGGTACGGGGTCTAATGGGACTATTACAGGGGATAAAACTGGGGTAATATTTAGGCAGTCGCTCGGAGAAGGCGATAATGACAACATTGGAGATGTATCCAAGTTGCTCGGTAGGGACAACAGAGGCAAAGGTGTCTGGACAGACGGAGAGGGCAACTGCAAAATTGAGGCTCCAACCGGCGATTGGTTGGAGACTCGAATTTGTATTTGCTAAGCAACTCACAACTCGAATCAAAACTACTCGAGAGCTGCTTAGCCACGTTATTTAGTTTTAAGAATTGATTTCTCACAGAGTTATACATTCTGGAGAAATCAATTTGCTTGTCGATGCATTCTGGGCACGACCAACGCAAGCCGCCGCAGCCCTTCTTGGCAATTGCAGCGATCTTGTCGCAATCACGCCCAGTGAGACCTGCACATTTAGCATGCATTATATTCTCACACAGCCAGCAATTAACAAATTGCGGCAATGCAGAATCATCAGCCTGCTTGAACGTGCAAGGTTTCTTACAGCACGACATAATTACTACCAGCGTTAAAAGAATAAGCAAAAGTTGCGAGAGCGCAGAGCAAAACGAAACACAGTGCACAAGAATAGAGCAAGTAAACGCTCAAAAAATAACTTTTCGTACACAAACAAATTGTTTGGAGCGAAAAGCAACAGCAAGAATTTGCGAGAGCGCGATGCACAAAAAGAAATTTGCAGCAGCGAACACACGCACAAACAAGTGTTTGCACAGGGGAGCACCAAAGCAAAAGAATCAAAACAGGCAATAACAACAATACGGAACTGACGCCGTGTTTAATAAATGCAATAATTAACAGACTTACGCTGCACAACAGATAACACTTTGCACAAGTTATAAAAGCTTTTTAAATAAAGCACAAAAAATGCAAAATTTGGAAATAAAAAGCAGGATTTAAGCGCAAAAATATATAAAAATCTTGGAGCACAAGTAAAACACGTCAATCACTCTCAACTGAGAACTCTCTCTATGATAGACACACAGGAAGGCAGACCAATAGACTCGCAGACAGTCAGACGCACGGGCAGGCAGGAATTCCTAAAGCCTCGCAGAGAGACACACCGGCAGAGACAGACAGGTAGACTTACAGAAAGACAGATATGTAGACAGAGAGACAGGCAGACAGGTATACAAATAGACAGACAGACAGACAGAAAGGCAGACCGACAGACCGGCAGACAGACAGACCGGCAGACAGGCTGACAGATAGGAAGATAGGCAGGCGGTCGCACAGACCTACAGACTCGCAGACATACAGACACACAGGAAGAGAGAGAGATACACAGACAGTAAGGCAGACAGTAAGGCAGACAGATAGACAGACGCACCGGCAGAGACAAACATGCTGATATACAGACAGACAGAAATGCAGACAGAGAAGCAGGCAGATGGGCAGACAAACAGAAAGGCAGACCAATAGACTCGCAGACATAGAGACACACAGGAAGAGAGAGAGAGAGATACACAGACAGGCAGGCAGACAGAAAGGCAGGATCACTTACGCAGGTAGACACACCGGTAGAGACTGACAGGCTGATATACAGACAGACATACATGCAGACAGAGAGACAGGCAGACAGGCACACAGACAGACAGGCACACAGATAGCCAGACAGAATGGCAGACCAATAGACCCGCAGACAGTCAGACGCACGGGCAAAGAGAGAGAGAGAGAGAGAGAGACAGACAGACAGGTAGACCGACCGGCGGACAGTCAGACAGACAGATAGGAAAACAGGCAGACAGACACGCAGACCCACAGACATACAGAAACACAGAAAGACAGAGAGAGAGAATACACAGACAGGCAGGCAGACACACCGGCAGAGACAAACAGGCTAATATACAGACAGCCAAACCTGCAGACAGAGAGGCAGGCAGACGGGCAGACAGACAGACAGGCACTCAGATAGACACACAGAAAGGCAGACCAATAGACTCGCAGACAGTCAGACAGAACGGCAGAGAGAGAGAGAGAGAGCGAGAGAGAGACAGACAGACCGGTGGACAGACAGACTGAAAGGAAATCAGGCAGTCAGACACGCAGACCCACGGACTCGCAGACATACAGAAACACAGTAAAAGGTAAAGAGAGAGATACAACAGACAGGCAGGCGGACAGATTCAACAGGAATACCCCTCCTACACCATCGCAGACAGACACACCGGCAGAGACAGACAGGCTGATATAAAAACAGACAGATAGGCAAACAGATAAACAGACAGAAAGGCAGACAGACAGACCGGCAGACAGACTGACAGATAGGAAGATTGGCAGACGGACTCGCAGACGTACAGGCACACAGGAAGAGAGAGAGAGATACACAGACAGTCAGGCAGACAGATAGACAGACGCACCGGCCTAGACAGATAGGCTGATATACAGACAGACAGAAAGGCAGACCAATAGACTCGCAGACAGTAAGATGCACGGGCAGAGAGAGAGAGAGAGAGACAGATAGACAGACAGACGGACAGGTTGTCCGACCGGCAGACAGACAGACAGATAGAAAGCCGGTCACACAGACCCACAGACTCGCAGACGTACAGGCACACAGGAAGAGAGAGACATACACAGACAGTCAGGCAGACAGATTGACAGACGCACCGGCCTAGACAGACAGGCTGATATACAGCAGACAGAAATGCAGACAGAGAGGCAGGCAGACGTGCAGACAGACAGACAGTCACTCAGATAGACAGACAGAAAGGCAGACCAATAGACTCGCAGACAGTAAGATGCACGGGCAGAGAGAGAGACAGACAGACAGGCAGACAGACCGGCGGACAGATAAGAAAACAAGCAGACAGACACTCAGACCCACAGACTCGCTAACATAGAAACACACAGGAAGAAAGAGAGAATACACAGACAGGCAGGCAAACAGAAAGGCAGGAATACCTACAGCATCGCAGACAGACGCACCGGCAGAGACAGACAGGCTGATATATAGACAGACAGACAGCTAGTCAGACGGTCACACATACCCACAGAGTCGCAGACGTACAGGCACACAGGAAGAGAGAGAGATGCACAGACAGTCAGTCAGACAGATAGACAGACCCAACGGCAGAGACAGACAGGCTGATATACAGACAGACAGAAATGCAGACAGAGAGGCAGGCAGACAGACAGACAGGCACTCAGATAGCCAGAAAGAAAGGCAGACCAATAGACTCGCAGACAGTCAGACGCACGGGCAGAGAGAGAGTGAGAGAGAGAAACAGACAGCTAGGCAGACCGACCGGTGGACAGACAGACAGAAAGGAAAACAGGCAGTCAGACACGCAGACCCACGGACTCGCAAACATACAGAAACACGGAAAGAGAGAGAGATACACAGACAGGCAGGCAGACACACCGGCAGAGACAGACAGGCTGATATAAAGACAGCCAAACATGCAGACAGAGAGGCTGGCAGACGGGCAGACAGACAGACAGGCACACAGATAGACAGACAGAAAGGCAGACCAATAGACTCGCAGACAGTCAAACGCCTGGGCAGAGAGAGAGAGACAGACAGACAGGCATACCGACCGGCGGACAGATAAGAAAGCAGGCAGACACGCAGACCCACAGACTCGCAGACATAGAGACACACAGGAAGAGAGAGAGAGATACGCAGACAGGCAGGCAGACAGATAGGCAGGAACACCGACAGCCTCGCAGACAGACACACCGGCAGACAAAAACAGGACGACTTACAGAAAGACAGATCTGTAGACAGAGAGACAGGCAGACGGGCAGACAGACAGACGGAAAGGTACACAGATAGACAGACAGTAAGGCAGACAGACAAATAGGAAGATAGGCAGACGGTCACATAGACCCACAGACTCGCAGACATACAGACAAACAGGAAGAGAAAGAGATACACAGGCAGTCAGGCAGACAGATAGACAGGAATACCTACAGCATCGCAGACAGACACAACGGCAGAGAAAGACTGGCTGATATACAGACGGACAGAGATGCAGACAGAGGTACAGGCAGACGGGCAGAGAGACATACAGAGAGACAGACAGAAAGATAGACCAATAGACTCGCAGATAGTCGGGCGCACGGGCAGAGAGAGAGAGGCAGACCGACCGGCAGGCAGACAGACAGATAGGAAAACAGGCAGACAGACATCAGACAGTCAGAATGGCAGGAATAACTACAGCATCGCACACAGACACACCGGCAGAGAAAGACAAGTAGACTTACATACAGACAGATATGTAGACAGAGAGTCAGGCAGACGGGCAGCCAGACAGACAGGTACACAGATAGACAGTCCGGCAGACAGACTGACAGATAGGCAGACGGTCACACAGACCCACAGACACGCAGACATACAGACACACAGGAAGAGAGATGGGCCGGCAGACAGACTGACAGATAGGCAGACGGTCACACAGACCCACAGACTCGCAGACATACAGACACACAGGCAGAGAGAGAGATACACAGACGGACATATATGTAGACAGAGAGACAGAGAGACAGGCAGACGGGCAGAGAGACAGACAGATACACAAATAGAAAGACAGAAAGGCAGACAGACAGACTGACAGATAGGAAGATAGGCAGACGGGCACACATTCATATGGACTCGCAAACAAACGGACACACAGGAAGGTATAGAGATACACAGACAGTCAGGCAGACAGATAGACAGGAATATCTACAGCCTTGCAGACAGACACACCAGCAGAGGCATACAGGCAGTTTTACAGACAGGCAGGCAAACAGGCAGGCATACAGACAGACAGATAGGAAGATAGGCAGACGGTCACACATACATATGGACTCACAGACAAACGGACACACAGGAAGGTAGAGAGATACACAGACAGTCAGGCAGACAGATAGCCAGGAATACCTACAGCAGCGCAGGCAGACATACCGGCAGAGACAGACAGGCTGATATACAGACAGACAAACATGCAGATAGATAGGTACACAGATTGACAGACAGAAAGGCACACAGACAGACCGGCAAAAATACAGACAAAGAGGAAGATAGGCAGATGGTGAGACAGACGTACATACCCGCAGACAAACAGACACACAGGAAGGGAGAGAGCTACACAGACAGTCAGACAGTCAGATAGACAGGAATATATACAGTGTTACAGACAGACACACCGGCAGAGGCAGACAGGCAGTTTTACAGCCAGGCAAGCAAACAGGCTGGCATACAGACAGATAGGCATACAGATAGTCAGAATGAAAAAGGGAAAAGAGACAGACGTTCAGACAGACCGACATAAAGAGAGGGAGAGAGAGACAGAGAAAGAAAAAAAGAGAGAGTGAGCAAGAGAGAGAGAGAGAGAGAAAAAAGAGAGAGAGACCTATAGGCTCGCAGACAGATAAGAACACCATCAGATTCGCAGATAGACCGATAATAGGCAGTCCGACAGACAGACAAAGAGACAGACAGAAATACATACAGCCAAGGCAGACACACCTCCAGAGACAGACAGGCTGA
>JAWNOR010000030.1:0-137805 GCA_035045885.1 Drosophila borealis | reverse complement strand
GTTACGGCTGCCTTGTAAAATACGAAAAGTATGTTTGTTTATTTTAACGTAGTCAGAAAGTGTCAGCTGATTCTTGATAAGTTACATTTAAGTGGCAACCTTATCTTGTAAGGGAAAATTGTATATCGGTTGATGTGGCAACGCTAGATGTCAAAAGCATTGGAAGGATCCCGTTGATTGGAGAGCTTTTTTGTATACCGATGCTGGGACCAAACCAAAGCGCGTGGCGTGATTTCTTTTTAATTTCGGCGGCACTACGAAGCAGACGTGCATTTAAGAGTTACATCAAGTAATCTTTTTCAAGCTGAGAAGACCGGTCGTCTAAAGACACGTGGAAGAAATTTACCACCAACCGAATACTGATCAGTAGGCCAATATAACAGCCGGCGAAGTTTAGGCCGTGTGGCCGTAGCCACGGGGTGTGAAGTCCACCTCGAGGGTCTGCCACCGCGAGTGTGGAATTTTAGAAGAACTTTCTTTATCCACGGAAGAATTTAGACGGAATGCTGTTGGCATAAGTAGCATCGACGGCCAGAGTAACAGCTTAAATTTCGCTGTGAAAGGAGCAACAAGCACGCATGACACACGTGTTACCACGAGTGCTTCTACATAACCTATATCTTCGGAACGCCAATGTTAAAATGGACCCTGCTAAGCCATCCACGTAGATAGACGGCAGCACAGCCTTCGTTATTAAATCGGCTAAAGAAAACTAGCAGCGACTTCATATTAAGATCTTCGCCAATCCAAATTATTAATGGTGCAGCGTGGACCGACCAGACAGTAGATCCAGAGGAACGAATGACGGGATGAAATTTTAATTGGAGCGCTGATCTTGAATTATTCCTAGTATATATAATTTTTTTTTAAGCCAAGTTAAACAAATATTAACTGATCATGTTTTTCTTACAATGATTTCTGCAAGGAACGATATACTTGCTTGTGGAATGTAAGCTTATTCATATATACGAAAACTAAAGTCTTATTCATTTACAGATGGTGCTGATTTGAGCTCAAACATCACTTTCATAAATCATCGTTCACCGACATCATTTAAAATTCATACTTCATCATGTGTAAAACGCTATATTCGCACGTAAGTTGTATCGTATCCTCAATGAGCAAAAACAAGTTAATTAAAGAAATGATCAAGATAGCCTGCTCTTCTAGCATATAAAATTTTCAAAACTTTAAAAATCAGTTCGTTTGTGAAATAAAACATATATTGTTAAATATAGTAGTCTGTATATGCGTTGATATAATGATCAAGAACAGGATCATTAATATTTCATTAAATGTATCAGTAATATAATGAAATTCACCTTGATGTAAATCTCCTTTGAGGCATGCAAATGTGGAAGTATAAAGGCATGGTAGAAGTTTAAAATGTAACTAAATAGCACAAAAAGGGACAATCTCATATATTTTTTTACGCACGCGGATTGTCATGGCGTTGCTTTGATCAAAGCAATTTATAGGGAGGGAAAAATAAGTGTGTAGCCTCAGTTATGACATCCAACTGAGCCAAAATCGTGTACGATAACGTCTGTCCGCTTTTCAGTTAGTACCGCTTTATAAGCACCAGTCTTGACACGTGTATTTGTTATTTATTGTTTCGGTAGCAGTAGCATTCTTAGGCTATGAGTTTTGTTAGTTTCAAGATCTCACACCCCATCCGGCGAGCTAAGCAACGCAACCAGACGTGTCGAGCAGGAAACGAACACTCATAAGAATAGAGTGTCAATCAGTTAAACAGCCTTAGGTATCATGCATATATCAGTGCACTATTCTAGCCTCCTACAGCCACCAGCGTTACAATAAATATGGCGCCCAACGTAATGGCCAAAAGAGAGTTCTTTTTAGATTTCTTATAAAGCCAACTTCAAGTTTTTGTTTAGGTTATTGTCAATAGCTTTGACTCTAAAAGTTAGTCCAGGTCGTTTACTCAGAAAATGAGTTCGTCTGTTGCAACCGTAAGTGTTAGAGCTATCCCAAACCTCCATTTCGCAGCAAATTTTGTAAGTCTAGAGCCGATAGTGTTAAACGCTGTTACTCTATTGCTACAGATACAGTTGTAGAAATGCTGTATGTGTCTAATTGAATATGTCCAAGAATGGCTAAATATTTAAGTCTTCTTGAAGCGATTCAATTAAATTCCTTGGTGTTGTCATATGAGTCCCTTGTCATTTGAAAGAATCAGAAACAAGGTTGCCATAGCGACAGCTCAACCAATTTGTAATCGTCAAGTATAGTAATTCACAGAAATAATTATTGACACGATAGAATAATTTTTAAACTGCGAAACCAGTCTGTACGGAAGTATTTGTATGCCTCTAAAATTATGAATTGTAAGAAAATTGTTAGTAATATTAATAACAGTATTTAATAATATAATTATATTAAGAAAATAAGCATTTAAAATCCAAGGCAAAGAAATTAGAGTATGAGAACAAGAAAGCGCAAAACAAAAAGTACTCAGACCAATCAATCACAGGTAGAATACACGTTTGACGAGGAAGGGAACGCGCAAGGTAGAGGAAGACGGCGCACACATAGTCCGAGCTTAGAAGAATTGCCTACAGTCGAAGTAGGAAGTTTTCCAAACATTAATATGGCGGAAGGTCCAGAAGCTAGTGGCTTAGGTGAAACTCTAAGCGCAGTGTTAGAAAGAGTTCTTACAATTAACCACAATACGATGATGAGAGAGATTGCTAATATGCAACGTAACTTAGTAGAAGCCGTACGCGAAGGAAGAGCTAGACCTTCATTAGAAAATTTTAACAATCATCTTGAATTGCCTAATGAAGATGGCACTTCTAGTCGTAACCAGTCACGTAATTTGAATAATTCCAATAATTTTCCTATAGCGAGCAATGAAAAAGTGCAAGTGGATAAGTGGAATATTTCGTATGATGGAAGCGATGATGTAGAAGAATTTTTATTCAAAGTAGCTACATTAGTAAAAAGGCACAATTGCTCGGAATCTCGATTGTTAGCAGAGTTTCATGTACTATTACGAGGGAAAGCCGAAAAATGGTATTGGTTCTATCTGAAGCAAGAACCAGAAGCTACTTTCAAGGATTTAAAATTAGCTATTACTCACAAGTTCGGAGAGACAGACAACGAATCTGAAAGGTTGATGCGTGTTATTGCGAGACAACAGCAATTTAAGGAAACGTTTGATGAATTCTATATGGATGTAGTCACAAAGAATTCCCGTTTGAAAGAACCGTTAAGTGATGCAAAACTAGCAGATATTATAAAAGGAAATGTTAGAGAATCTTTAGGCAACCTATTGTTTGCCCAAAGCATTTTTAGTTTAGATCACCTTTTGTCAGAAGCTCGTAAGGCCGAAAAGTTTTTGGCTCGTAAACAAAGTAGACGCTTGCAGCAGACAACTGGTAAATTCACAAATGAAATAGAACTATCGGATCTAAAGTCAGAAGAATCTGACAGCGAAAAAGAATTTGAACTATCCGCTTTTAAGAAATTCGAGAAAAGTTATGAAAAAGCAGTAGATAAGTCCAAGTATAGGTGTTAGAACTGTGATCAAATAGGTCACTCATTTTATGACTGTCCGTCTGAAACAAGGATTCTCTTCTGTTACCGATGTGGAGAGAAAAATGTAACCTCGATTACTTGTCCTAAGCATAAGGGAAACAATTAGCCGAACGTGTGATTAAAGGGGTTACCTCGTTCGAGAAAGAAACCCCAATCAAACAATTAGGTAAATCTAAAACAGAGAAATTAAGTGAATTTAAAGTGAATGAATTACATACATTACGTTTAGAGCAGCTTAAGTGCAAGTTAAGTCTAAGAAAAATATCATCTAAAATATTAAAATGTAGAGATAGATATAAAAATAGAAAGCAATTACGAAAGGAATTAGAAACTATTATCTGCAGCAAGAGCAATGATAATAGGCCATATGCAAAAATTCGTATAGGCGATGAAGAAGTATATGGTTTATTAGATTCAGGAGCATCAGTTAGTGTATTAGGAAAAAATTGTTTGGAGAGAATGGAGAAAATGCGTTTATCAACCAAAGAACTAAAATGTTCAATTAAAACAGCTGATGGAAAGTTACAAGACATATTGGGAACGGTAGAAATAGGGGTTTCTTATAACGGATTAGAGAAAAACATTTTATTTTATTTAGTACCCAGTCTACAACAAGAAATTTATTTAGGAGTTAATTTTTGGAAAGAGTTTAATGTAGCTACAAAATTGATTTCTGCATTAGACGTGCAACCGGAAAATGTTCCAATGATTAAAAGTAAATTGTTGGCGAATACTCAAACCAGACAACTTAAGGAAGTTATTGAAGAATTTCCATCGTTTACGAAATTAGGACTAGGTCGTACCAATCTGGATATCCATGATATTGATACGGGGACATCAGAGCCATTTAAGCTCAAGCACTATCCTTTGTCACCACCCAGACAAAAGAAGTTTATTCAGAATTAGATCGTATGTTAGCTTTGGGAGTAATAGAAGAAAGCAACTCTCCTTGGTGCAGTCCCATGGTATTAGTTAGAAAACCTGGAAAGGTCAGGCTGTGTATTGATTCTCGTCGATTAAATTCGATTACTAAGAAAGATGCATATCCACTGCCACACATCAATGGATTACTCAGTCGATTGCAAGATACGTACTTCATCTCAGGTATAGATCTGAAAGATGCTTATTGGCAAATACCGTTAGACGAAGCAGCGGGAGAAAAAACGGCTTTCGCTATACCAGGAAGACCTTTGTACCAATTCACTGTTATGCCCTTCGGCTTGTGTAATTCAGCACAAAGAATGAGTAGATTAATGGATAAGGTAATACCAGGATCGTTGAGAGAAAAAGTTTTTATTTATCTTGATGATTTGCTAATATGCAATTCGGATTTTGATAGTCACCTTAAAACACTAAGACAAGTAGCGGATTGTTTGAAAAAGGCGCAATTAACTATTAATGTCGAGAAGAGTAAATTTTGTCAACAAGAAATTAAATACTTAGGTTATATTGTGGGTCAAGGAACCTTGAAAACCGACCCGGGGAAAGTAGAGGATATCGTTCGTTTTCCAGTACCATCAACACAACGGCAAGTCAGACGATTTCTAGGCATGACGGGATATTATAGACAGTTCATCCCAAATTATGCTGAATTAGCAGCACCATTAACGGATTCTCTGCAGAAATCATTGAAGTTCGCATTATTGCCTGAAGCAGTACAAGCAGTTGCAAATCTTAAACAAGCACTGATAACCGCCCCAGTGTTGGTACAGCCAGACTTTAATAAAGAGTTTACTATTCAATGTGACGCTTCGCGGGCAGGAGTAGGTGGCGTTTTAACGCAATGCGATATAAACGGCAAGGAACATCCTATAGCTTACGTCTCTCAGAAATTAAAGAAACGAGAAAAAAATTATACAGTCACGGAACTAGAATGCTTAGCAGCTATAGTATGTTTAAAAAGATTTAGACCCTATGTAGAAGGTTTACCATTCAAAGTGATAACTGATCATGTCAGTCTTAAATGGCTTATGACACAAAAAGATGTAATAGGGAGACTAGGCAGATGGAGCTTAAAATTGCAGCAATATGATTTCAAAATTGAGTACCGTAAAGGCTCACTTAATGTAGTACCCGATACCAAAGACAATATAAACACTAAGATGAGTAACGCGCATACATTTGAATGCGACGCAAAATTTCTAGCCTGGCCTTTCATCTGGCCTTTGAGGCTTCGTACGGCATGCCTGCCGACTGGTTGTTCGTTCTCCAAAGACCAGACGAACGAATGCCGAAGTCGCGGCTTGCTGATGCTGACACGAGCTACGAAGTTAGTCGCCAGCCTGCCTTCAGCAAAGCTGGTCGATGCTGCTTTGCGTCGCTTCGTTTTCGAAGTACATTGAGCGAAAAAAGTTTAGAGCTTACGATCGACGCAAAGTGATTGTACTTTATCCATGAAATGCATGCTTTATTTAAATGATATATTACCCTAGATATTAACAAATAATTTTACAGGAAAATTGGAGAACTTTTATAATTTTTATACAAGGCGCTTCTTGCGCAATAACTATGTTAAGAAAATGGCACACATAGATTGATTTCAGTCTTCTTTTTGGACAGTGTATGCTCGAGAAAAGTTCTTGTCTCAGCCAATAGCGTGCGTGCACCTTTCGTTGCATGCGTGAATGATACATGCATAAGAACTATAAAGTATGTATGTATGTGTTGTTATTCACTGCTCTGGCTTTAGCTGGCAAGAAATTAATTTTGTTAGTTTTCTAGCGCAGATCATGACCTATCCCAAATTTGTGTTGATATATGAATGCATTTTGTGTACTGAGGTTGGCTCTGTACAAAATATGTATTTCTAAGTCGATGCAAAATATTTACATAATTTCTTTTATTTCTTTAATTTATGTTGTATTCCTTAAAAATAATAATAATTTAATTAATAATTTCAAATATAAAAAATTACATAAATATTTGCATCGACTTAAAAATACATATTTTGTACAACAACCTCAGTACACAAAATGCATTCATATATCATTTACACAATTTGGGATAGGTCGTGATCTGCGCTAAAAACTAAGAAATTGTTTCTTTGCCAGCCAAAGACTTTGCCAGAACAGTGGATAACAACACATTCAAATATGCTGTTATGTATGTATATTCACACGCATACAAACATAATTGCTTGCGCGGCCCTCATAGAGCCGAAGCTGAGAGCACATTCTATTTTTAGCTTTTTCGTTCTCTCGGCTGTCAGAGCGCAATGCTACATATTTCGTTTTCGTTCTCAATTTTCAAAAAATCAAGCTTCATAGTAGCATTTTGTTGTATGGCGTTACTCATCTTAGTGTTTATATTGTCTTTGCCGATACTCTGTCTAGGGGATATTTAGATTGTTTAGATGCACCACAGATGCTATCAGAAATTGATTTGGAAAATCAATGCTTTCAATCACCCGAGTATGACGAATTGAGAACGCTAGTTAGTAAGAATGCCAATTCGTTGCCAGATACTTGTGTTTCCGGGCAAGTTCGTATACCAAAGAGTTCAATTTCGAAAAGGCGAATTTGAAGATGAAGTCAGCTTATGGCGATTGTGGTTACCTAAGGAGTTACGAGCTCAAGTTATTGCAAGTAATCATGAGGACTCATCGTGTCATGCAGGTTTTGGTAAAACTCTCGCGCGAATTAGAGAAAAGTATTATTGGCCCAATATGTGTAAGGAAGTTAAGGTATTCGTAGAGCAATGTGAAAATTGTAAGATGGCAAAGCCAAGTAACATTATTCAAAGACCGCTCATGGGAAAACAAATAATTACTGAGAGACCTTTTCAGAGAATATATATGGATATGTTAGGACCGTATCCGAGAACTAAACTAGGTAATTCTATGGTATTTATTGCTATTGACCATTTTACGAAGTACATATTCTTAAAAGCACTAAAAAAAGCCAATAGCATAAATATTATGCAGTATTTAGAAGAACACATATTTCATACTTTTGGTGTTCCACAATATATTCATAGTGACAATGGTAAACAGTTTGTATCTTCTCAAATGGTAGAGTTTTTACATAAATATGGGATTACACAAATACGTACAGGCTTATATTCTCCTCAAGCAAACGTCAGTGAGAGAGTAAATAGAGAAATTTTAATTAAACTAAGGATTTTGCTTAAGGAAAAAAACGATCAGTGGGATAAGCATTTGTCAGAAATTTGTAGTGTCTTGCGTAGCGATTATCACAGCTCTCTAAAATGTACTCCATATTTTAGCTTGTTTGGTCAGCCGATGTTAAGGCATGGAAAAAGTTATAAATTGTTACAACAATTAGAAACGCTGCGAGATAATCAGGTTAATGTAATGCCTCATTGTAATAAAATGCAACTGCTACATGACAAAATAAAAGACAATCTATTAGAAGCACATTTAAAAGCAGAAAAATGTTATAATCGAAGATCGAGATGGGTGAATTACAAAGAAGGACAGGAAATTTTTAGAAAGAATTTTACTCAAAGCAATGCTAGTAAAGGCATTAATGCCAAACTTTTACCAGCATATATAAAATGTCGAATTAGAAAAAAAATAGGAACAGCACTATATGAAATAGAAAATATGCAAGGGAAATTTGTAGGAAAATTTCATGCTAAAGATCTAAAAGCTATGTAATGTGCCCGGCTTTATCTCAGGTTGTGGTCGAGCCCCACGAGAGAAAAATTGTAAAGGAGGATAAGTCAACCGTTTCTTCCTTTTCTTCGGCTAAGAAGCCTGCGAAGAAGGTGGTGTTACGGCTGCCTTGTAAAATACGAAAAGTATGTTTGTTTATTTTAACGTAGTCAGAAAGTGTCAGCTGATTCTTGATAAGTTACATTTAAGTGGCAACCTTATCTTGTAAGGGAAAATTGTATATCGGGTGATGTGGCAACGCTAGATGTCAAAAGCATTGGAAGGATCCCGTTGATTGGAGAGCTTTTTGTATACCGATGCTGGGAACAAACCAAAGCGCGTGGCGTGATTTCTTTTTAATTTCGGCGGCACTACGAAGCAGACGTGCATTTAAGAGTTACATCAAGTAATCTTTTTCAAGCTGAGAAGACCGGTCGTCTAAAGACACGTGGAAGAAATTTACCACCAACCGAATACTGATCAGTAGGCCAATATAACAGCCGGCGAAGTTTAGGCCGTGTGGCCGTAGCCACGGGTGTGAAGTCCACCTCGAGGGTCTGCCACCGCGAGTGTGGAATTCTAGAAGAGCTTTCTTTATCCACGGAAAATTTAGACGGAATGCTGTTGGCATAAGTAGCTTCGACGGCCAGAGTAACAGCTTAAATTTCACTGTGAAAGGAGCAACAAGCACGCATGACACACGTGTTACCACGAGTGCTTCTACATAACCTATATCTTCGGAACGCCAATGTTAAAATGGACCCTGCTAAGCCATCCACGTAGATAGACGGCAGCACAGCCTTCGTTATTAAATCGGCTAAAGAAAACTAGCAGCGACTTCAAATTAAGATCTTCGCCAATCCAAATTATTAATGGTGCAGCGTGGACCGACCAGACAGTAGATCCAGAGGAACGAATGACGGGATGAAATTTTAATTGGAGCGCTGATCTTGAATTATTCCTAGTATATATAATTTTTTTAAGCCAAGTTAAACAAATATTAACTGATCATGTTTTTCTTACAATGATTTCTGCAAGGAACGATATACTTGCTTGTGGAATGTAAGCTTATTCATATATACGAAAACTAAAGTCTTATTCATTTACAGATGGTGCTGATTTGAGCTCAAACATCACTTTCATAAATCATCGTTCACCGACATCATTTAAAATTCATACTTCATCATGTGTAAAACGCTATATTCGCACGTAAGTTGTATCGTATCCTCAATGAGCAAAAACAAGTTAATTAAAGACATGATCAAGATAGCCTGCTCTTCTAGCATATAAAATTTTCAAAACTTTAAAAATCAGTTCGTTTGTGAAATAAAACATATATTGTTAAATATAGTAGTCTGTATATGCGTTGATATAATGATCAAGAACAGGATCATTAATATTTCATTAAATGTATCAGTAATATAATGAAATTCACCTTGATGTAAATCTCCTTTGAGGCATGCAAATGTGGAAGTATAAAGGCATGGTAGAAGTTTAAAATGTAACTAAATAGCACAAAAAGGGACAATCTCATATATTTTTTTACGCACGCGGATTGTCATGGCGTTGCTTTGATCAAAGCAATTTATAGGGAGGGAAAAATAAGTGTGTAGCCTCAGTTATGACATCCAACTGAGCCAAAATCGTGTACGATAACGTCTGTCCGCTTTTCAGTTAGTACCGCTTTATAAGCACCAGTCTTGACACGTGTATTTGTTATTTATTGTTTCGGTAGCAGTAGCATTCTTAGGCTATGAGTTTTGTTAGTTTCAAGATCTCACACCCCATCCGGCGAGCTAAGCAACGCAACCAGACGTGTCAAGCAGGAAACGAACACTCATAAGAATAGAGTGTCAATCAGTTAAACAGCCTTAGGTATCATGCATATATCAGTGCACTATTCTAGCCGCCTACAGCCACCAGCGTTACAATATATATATATATATATATATATTCTTGATCAGCTTCAATAGCCGAGTCGATCTGGCCAGGTTCGTCTGTCTGTCCGTCCGTCCGTATGTATGTTTGAACTCGGATTTCGGAAACTATAAGAGCTAGAGACTTGAAATTTCAGCTGTAGGTCCTCCTTGATTCCGCGCAGATCAAGTTTATTTCCGATATTCGATAACTGGCCCCACTTCCAAGTAATCGATCAAAAAAATCGGTATCAAAATCTTGTTTTTTGAGCAATTTTGGTAAATAATAAGAGCTAGAGTCACCAAATATGACATGTAGCTTTTGGAATAGTTTATATATATCAAGTATCTTTCATTTTATAGCTATCACCACCTCCCCGCTACTACCTTATAGAGTTTATAATAAAAAAAATAATAAAATAAAATAAATAAATTATATAAACCAATTTATGCTGTCCATCAATATAAGCCTCAATTGAAATGCAATTGTCATTTCACGAATACACGAATATTTTATAATATAATAAGATGTAGAAATTTTCACCAAGATCGGTTAAGAAATACAGAAATGATTAAAGAAAACGTGTTTTGAGTTTTCTCCTATTAGCGGCAGCAAGCGGAAATTCCCAGAATTTCTGTATACATGCACACATTCATGCGCGTTTCTATTGAATTCTTTCAACAGCATTGCAATTGCGATTGTATTGTTCTCTGTGTTGCTATTTTAATTCGTTCTTTTCATGTTTGGTTTCAAAAGTTGGTACGGCTGTTGCCGGGTTCGGGACCTACCGAGGAATTTTTTTTCTTGTTTTTGGCTGGTTGTGGCAAGAAGTGTGGTCCGTTGAGTGTTCGAGTCCTATTGAGGGATCGATTTTTTGTATACCCTTAACCCATAAAAAATGGTTAAAAGCCATTTTTAAGAATATACGAATATTCTATAGTACAATAAGCTCTACTGAAAATTTCATCAAGATCGGTTAAAAAACACAAAAGAAAATGTGTTTTGGATGCCCACGTGTTTGCGGCTGCTAGCGCAAATTCTAAGAATTTCTGTATACATGTACACACACATTCATGCGCGTCTGCTTTGAATTCTATCAACAACATTGCAATTGCGATTGTATGGATTTCTGTGCTGCTATTTGAATTCGTTTTTTTCTCATTAAGACTTAATTGTTGGTGTGGCTGTTGAGTAGAGGCGGCGAAAGGCAGCGAGATCAGTTATGAGTTCGAACCCTGCCAAGTTGCGCGAGCAGCATTTGGTGTTGGAATAAGAAGGTTCAGGGTATCCCCTAGTCGGGAGATCCCGACTAGAACCTCTTACTTGTTTTTTAGATAATGAAGTTCATAATTACTGTTATAAGTACACTTTATTGTTGAGACATGTTCATCATATTGAACTTGAAAGTGTCTATAAAATGGTGTATTACTCTCAAAAATTCGAAAAATGTTTGCTTCTTTCTGTATTAGCTATTGCCTACACATCTTTTGCGCTTGAATTCTCATCATTGGAAGCGTATAAAAACATAGAGTTACTATAATTAATATATAAAATTTAAACAGATGAGCGCTCTTTATATTTTAAGAACAAACGATAAAGCCACTAGCAACGCACTGCCTTTTAACGGGTTTTCTTTTAAAATAATTTCAACAGTAGGACACTACGATGAGGCGATGGCGCCGGCCTTGTCTGGGTTGAATTTGGGAAGTTGCACCGATTTGCTTTGCCCTGCATCAGGTGCCGTTGCTTGTATAGCCCGCACGAGTTCGATTAAATTTTTATTTTGTAATTCCATGATGGTACGCCATGGACCATCTACTGTTGAAGGTAGAAGGCCAGATCCCACTTCTGATGTCGAAGTATGCTCAGGTTCCATTTGAGCAAAGCGAGTTTCGATCTTTACACAGGCGACGATCAGAGGACACTGATTGCTCGTTTTCTAACCGACTGTATTATTCCCTCGAACTACACTCGGCGACGGCGCCGCGACGCATTTCGCAGCGCTGCACAGGCGACTCATTTTGTAGCTCTGCACAGGCGACGCGCCGCCGTCGCCTTGCTCAAACGGTACTTTGCAAAGCGAAGGAACCGAAAGACTCATGTCGCCAAGACGCAAAACAAAATATGATAAAATAGTTCGAGTTCATGCAAAATATGATCTTTCTAAGAAATAAGTATTTTTTTACACCAAAATGTTCTATTCACCGACAAATACATATGCTTGGGGTCATTATAAGATTGTAAATTAATTGTTTAAATAAAGCATTTTTGAAATTGATTTTTTTAATTTTATTCTGAAATTGTGCATACAAAGTTTATGATTACACAAAATTCGGGCGTAGTAATATAGATTCAAGGAGAAAAAAATGTTGCAGATCCTGCATATTGAAACAACAACGGAAACTGCAATAAGAACTATTCAGAGAGCTCTGTAAAATACCAAAGATTTAAATAGATCTGACTTTGTGCTAGCGACAACCATTCGACAGAAAACATTGGATACGGAAGCCTCAACATGAACAATCAAATTCAGCAAATTCAATCCAACGAAATATCGTCTTCAACAGGTATTTTCAATATGATACATACAGTCTAAATTCAAATTCAAATTCGGATTTACTAATACATCGTGAGATTCAAGAATATATAATATCATCTACAACTCGTGAGCTTTTTGATGATGATGATGTCGTTGAAGTCCCTGAAACAGACATTGAAAATGAGGAGGACATATTTAACAATAGATATCATTATTTGAATCAAGAAGCTCAACCAATAATATTATTAGATTGTGAGCAAGAACTATTTGTAAACGGAAATGTTATTGATTAATAAAATTAAATGTGTATATAAATATTTTACAAAACTACACTCTTCTTGCTTATTCTATTTTCATTTAAGAAGTTTTGCGAATAATTTTCTAACATTAATCAATCGAATTTTCAGATCTAAAGGCTTCTTCAAACCTTTAAGTGATTCAACCTCTCCCCATTTCCCATTATCCTTTCAGCTTCGTATTCATAATATTCCAGAGGGTAATAAGGGTATAATGTATTTGTGCAAACGTATGTAACAGGCAGAAGGAAGCATATCAGACCACATTAATATATATATATATATATTTATTTATTTATTTATTTATTTATTTATATGTGGTCGACAAAACGAGTGTCTTCCAATTATTCAACACATTATAAATACAATTAGAAAAATTAAATGCTAAAAGCCTAGATAGAGAACACAAATTTCAAATAGCATCACCGACCGATGGAGGTGTTTTATTTGCCAGTCCGGCCAGCTGTGCCCCTTTTCACAGCTAATTTTGTCAGTGACGCTATTAGAGCCTACATCTAAAAAGAAGGGTGTAAGTAGGAAAAAGTGTTCTTACGTAAAATTAAAAATAATGTTAATTTGCTATATTATTTAAGAATAAAGCATAAATAGGAGAAAAGAAAGGAGGAAGATTGTTAATAAAGTATAGAACTGTATGCTAGATATGCAGAGTGTTAATTAGATAGAATAAAGAGATAGTATTGGGAGTAATGGGAAATCACCGACCCGGTGGGGGAAAATTTTCACCAGCCCGGCTAGCCATGCCCCTGCTCATAGCTGGGAATGGTCAGTGACTTCCCGAAGGTATCCTGAAAGCAACGATTTTATTAGGGGTAGAGAAAGTTCGGTAGAGAAAACGTGATGCAAACTATTGTAATTTTTACATAGCACGCGAAAAGAATTGTGCATAGCGTAGTCTGTTGTGCACGTCGATAGGAATAAGGGGCGGTAATTTCTGGTTGGTCTAGCCGGAACAGAGAATTGAAGACGCCCTAACAGAAAAGGAGAATCGATATCGCCAATAACCAACTTATGTAGAAAGACAACACCGAGAATTGTCCTACGGTTGGTTAACGACGGAAGATTAAGAAGAAGCAGCCTGCTGGAATAGGATGGCAACCGAAGATTAGGGTCCCAATTTAAACCTCGTAAGGCAAAAAGCAGAAATTCTTCTGAACAGATCAAACGATCCTGGCTATTGTTATACTGCGAGACCAGATGCAAGAGCAGTATTCAAGGATAGGGCGAACAAGAAATGTACAGAATTTCGTTATAAAAGGATCGTTAAACTCTTTAGACCATCGTTTAATGAATCCGAGTACACCTTTTGCCTCATTAACGATGGTATCTATGTGAAGATTGAAACAGAGTTTAGAATCAAAAAGAACGCCTAGATCCTTAACTGTTAGTATACGTTGATGGTGTATTGTCGATTATAACTGACGATAAGGTGTAGTACGATAAATGTATAAACATACACTTTGAACAATTCAGAGAATTATTGCCACACCAACGTTGCATAGCGTTCAAATCGTCTTGAAGACGAAATAATAGGGGATTGGTGTATATAGATAAGTTTCACGTCGTCCGCATACATGAGTACTCGGGCTGGGATATAACAGAGGGAAGATCATTTATAAAAGAGTAAAGAGTAAAGGTCCAAGATGACTACCTTGAGGAACACCAGAAGTAACGTGAACCTGTTTAGAGGTAGTCAGCCTCAGCATTACTCTTTGGGTCCTACCTTTTAAATAAGAACTAATCCAAAGCAAAAGAGACGGAGGAAACCCTATTCGGTCAGTTTAAAAAGTAAAATGTATGGTGCACGAGTCAAACGCCTTACTGAAGTCAGTGTATATGACATCAGTTTGCATTTTCGAAAGGAAAGCATCATTTACCAAGGAAGTAAATTCCACAGATTGGTCGTTGTTACGATTCTTTACGAATCCATGTTGAACAGGGGAAACAACTGATTTGCAGAAATGCTGCAAGTTCGAAGTGATTATTTTTTCAAATAATTTAGAATCGCGGACAGTTTTGCAATGCCCCTGTAATTTAGTATATCAGACTTTCCACCTTTCTTGTGGAGAGGAATGATATAAGATTCTTTCCAAAGAGATGGAAAGACAGAAGATTCAAGGGATAGATTAAAAAGCTTTAGCAATGGATAAACAAGGGAAGAACTACACTCCTTGAGTAGACAACTAGGGATATTGTCAGGCCCAGGAGAGAAAGAAGATTTTAAAGAATTTATAGCTAAAAGGAGAGAGGAATGGGAAATAACAGGGGGAGGTATAGAACTAGAGGAAGTAATAGTATAAGGGTAAGAATTATTATTAGGACAGACTGAAGAGTAAGTTGATTGAAAAAAATTAGCAAATAGGTTAGCAAATCAGAGTATTCTAGCTTTATCCATCCCGAGTGAAAAAGAAGATGGCAAACTTGAAGATTACGCTCGAGTTTACAAAATTTAAAACTGTCTTGGATTTAGGCAATTGCCTTTTGCAACGAGTTAGAAATCTCATAGCATTAGAATTAAAGAAAGAAGTTCGACTTGGCTATGGATATTTAGCCAAGTCAGTACACGAACCAGACTTTTTAAACTTTTTAAAATATGGATTTTATATTTTTTAGATTCCTTAATCTGGGACTAAACCAAGGTGGGTTTGGAGAGGAGTCGAAGGAATTGACTTGGGAATACACATATCTAAGAGGGATTTAGGGTGTTATAAAAAAGTTAATAGAGTATAGTCAACCATATATAAGAAAGACCAACGGTTGCATAAATAACTGATCAGAATGAATAATTTCCCTTCGAAAGCAACGGCGGGGCTTATTGGCTGATGACACGAAATAGAGGATTACAATTGAACATTGCAACCTCTAAAGTAGGATGATATACATCCTCAGGAAGAGATAAAGGAGGGGACCTAGACACATTAGAAATAAGGTAGTCGTTAACAAATACAAGATCAAGTGTTCTATTCAAATGATTAGAAATTGAATTGATTTGAAACAACGAAAGGTCAAGCATGCAATCTATAAAGTCATGCTGTGCTGAGGGCACTAGATAATTTTCGGCAGTGAAAAGTGACCAAAGATGTTCGGCAAATTAAAATCACCCAACACAATAAATAGGTCATTATCACGCACTGTGAAGAAACTTCTTTAATACAAGAAATATGTTTCATATAAACTTGAATATCAGAAGAAGGAGGAACATAAGAGCATAAATATAAATATTCCGTGTAGGAAAAGACACCTTGACTGAAACAATCTCAGCGTCAGTAGGCGTACTAAAACAGAAAAGTTCTGACTGGAGAGTGGCTTTAACGGCAATTAATACCCCACCACCCCGACTCGGCCGATCATTTCTATGCAAAATAAAATTATTCGAAAAAAACCTCAAAATCAGATATGGTTGAGTTTAACCATGTTTCTGAAAGTGCGATTATATCCGAATCGAAGGAAGTGCTGGCCATGAAAAGATTTTTAAGTTTTGAAATAAGACCTCTGACATTCTGATAATTAATAAAGACTTGATCAGAAGAAGAAGTTAGTTTTTGGGGCAGAAATGGTACCCTGTATTGAAGGCTTGAACTCGTGGACAATCATATGTGGAGGCCAAAATTTGGGATCACAAATGATTGGGAACATATCATGTGAAACATTTATTTTGAAAGATGATATTTCACGAGGAGTTGAGAAATTAAATTTGGTAATTGACACGCTAGCAGAAGATTTGCTAGCAATATAGGCTGCCAATGACTCAGAGGTGGTGTCAGACGAAAGTCGAGACACAAAAACTTGCCTACGAGGGGCAACAACAGTTAACGTAGGAGCTGAAGGGACTGGAGGGAGAACAGGATTTGGTGGAGCCAAGGAGGCACCATGATTGTTTTTAACAATCTGGGCAAGATTGCGCGCAGGTCTACCTTTGCGGCCAGGAGCTGAGGAGGCTGAGGCAGTTTGGCTAACTGGGACAGGTTCGGGTACGGGGTCTAATGGGACTATTACAGGGGATAAAACTGGGGTAATATTTAGGCTGTCGCTCGGAGAAGGCGATAATGACAACATTGGAGATGTATCCAAGTTGCTCGGTAGGGACAACAGAGGCAAAGGTGTCTGGACAGACGGAGAGGGCAACTGCAAAAATTGAGGCTCCAACCGGCGATTGGTTGGAGACTCGAATTTATATTTGCTAAGCAACTCACAACTCGAATCAAAACTAATCGAGAGCTGCTTAGCCACGTTATTTAGTTTTAAGAATTGATTTCTCACAGACTTATACATTCTGGAGAAATCAATTTGCTTGTCGATGCATTCTGGGCACGACCAACGCAAGCCGCCGCAGCCCTTCTTGGCAATTGCAGCGATCTTGTCGCAATCACGCCCAGTGAGACCTGCACATTTAGCATGCATTATATTCTCACACAGCCAGCAATTAACAAATTGCGGCAATGCAGAATCATCAGCCTGCTTGAACGTGCAAGGTTTCTTACAGCACGACATAATTAAGCGTTAAAAGAATAAGCAAAAGTTGCGAGAGCGCAGAGCAAAACGAAACACAATGCACAAGAATAGAGCAAGTAAACGCTCAAAAATAACTTTTCGTACACAAACAAATTGTTTGGAGCGAAGAGCAACAGCAAAAATTTGCGAGAGCGCGATGCACAGAAGAAATTTGCAGCAGCGAACACACGCACAAACAAGTGTTTGCACAGGGGAGCACCAAAGCAAAAGAATCAAAACAGGCAATAACAACAATACGGAACTGACACCGTGTTTAATAAATGCAATAATTAACAGACTTACGCTGCACAACAGATAACACTTTGCACAAGTTATAAAAGCTTTTTAAATAAAGCACAAAAAATGCAAAATTTGGAAATAAAAAGCAGGATTTAAGCGCAAAAATATATAAAAATCTTGGAGCACAAGTAAAACACGTCAATCACTCTCAACTGAGAACTCTCTCTGTGTATATATGTATTCTTGATCAGCATCAATAGCCGAGTCGAACTGGCCATGTCCGGCTGTCTGTCCGTCCGTCCGTATGTATGTTTGAACGCATGGATTTCGGAACCTATAAGAGCTAGAGACTTGAAATTTCAGCTGTAGGTCCTCCTTGATTCCGCGCAGATCGAGTTTGTTTCGGATAGTCGATAACTGCCCCCATTTCCAAGTAATCGATCTAAAAAAATCGATATCAAAATCCTGTTTTTTGAGCAATTTTGGTAAATAATAAGAGCCAGAGTCACCAAATGTGAAATGTAGCTTTTGGATAGTATATATATCAGAATATATATATATATATATATATATATATATATATATATATATATATATATATATATATTCTTGATCAGCTTCAATAGCCGAGTCATCTGGCCAGGTTCGTCTGTCTGTCCGTCCGTCCGTATGTATGTTTGAACTCGGATTTCGGAATCTATAGAGCTTGAGGCTTGAAATTTCACTGTAGGTCCTCCTTGATTCCGCGCAGATCAAGTTTATTTCCGATATTCGATAACTGGCCCCACTTCCAAGTAATCGATCAAAAAAATCGGTATCAAAATCTTGTTTTTTGAACAATTTTGGTAAATAATAAGAGCTAGAGTCACCAAATAACATGTAGCTTTTGGAATAGTATATATATATCACTTCAATAGCCGAGTCATCTGGCCAGGTTCGTCTGTCTGTCCGTCCGTCCGTATGTATGTTTGAACTCGGATTTCGGAAACTATAAGAGCTAGAGACTTGAAATTTCAGCTGTAGGTCCTCCTTGTTTCCGCGCAGATCAAGTTTATTTCCGATATTCGATAACTGGCCCCACTTCCAAGTAATCGATCAAAAAAATCGGTATCAAAATCTTGTTTTTGAGCAAATTTTGTAAATAATAAGAGCTAGAGTCACCAAATATGACATGTAGCTTTTGGAATAGTATATATATATATCAGCTTCAATAGCCGAGTCGATCTTGCCAGGTTCGTCTGTCTGTCCGTCCGTCCGTATGTATGTTTGAACTCGGATTTCGGAAACTATAAGAGCTAGAGACTTGAAATTTCACTGTAGGTCCTCCTTGATTCCGCGCAGATCAAGTTTATTTCCGATATTCGATAACTGGCCCCACTTCCAAGTAATCGATCAAAAAAATCGGTATCAAAATCTTGTTTTTTGAGCAATTTTGGTAAATAATAAGAGCTAGAGTCACCAAATATGACATGTAGCTTTTGGAATAGTATATATATATCAAGTATGTTTCATTTTATAGCTATCACCAGCTCCCCGCTACTACCTTATAAAGTTTATAATAAAATAAATAATAAAATAAAATAAATAAATTATATAAACCAATTTATGCTGTCCATCAATATAAGCCTCAATTGAAATGCAATTGTCATTTCACGAATATATATATATATATATATATATATATATATATATATATATATATATATTCTTGATCAGCTTCAATAGCCGAGTCGATCTGGCCAGGTTCGTCTGTCTGTCCGTCCGTCCGTATGTATGTTTGAACTCGGATTTCGGAATCTATAAGAGCTAGAGACTTGAAATTTCAGCTGTAGGTCCTCCTTGATTCCGCGCAGATCAAGTTTATTTCCGATATTCGATAACTGGCCCCACTTCCAAGTAATCAATCAAAAAAATCGGTATCAAAATCTTGTTTTTTGAGCAATTTTGGTAAATAATAAGAGCTTGAGTCACCAAATATGACATGTAGCTTTTGGAATAGTTTATATATATCAAGTATCTTTCATTTTATAGCTATCACCACCTCCCCGCTACTACCTTATAAAATTTATAATAAAATAAATAATAAAATAAAATAAATAAATTATATAAACCAATTTATGCTGTCCATCAATATAAGCCTCAATTGAAATGCAATTGTCATTTCACGAATACACGAATATTTTATAATATAATAAGATGTAGAAATTTTCATCAAGATCGGTTAAGAAATACAGAAATGATTAAAGAAAACGTGTTTTAAGTTTTCTCCTATTAGCGGCAGCAAGCGGAAATTCCCAGAATTTCTGTATACATGCACACATTCATGCGCGTTTCTATTGAATTCTTTCAACAGCATTGCAATTGCGATTGTATTGTTCTCTGTGTTGCTATTTTAATTCGTTCTTTTCATGTTTGGTTTCAAAAGTTGGTACGGCTGTTGGGTAGAAGCGGCGGCAAGTAGTGCGGTCTGTTGAATTTTTCTTTTTCCTTCCTTCTCTTTCCCCCCTCCCGTTATTATTTTTCTTTATATTTTTTACACATCCATTTTTTTCTCTCCTTATTTCCCTCCCATCTTTTTTTCTTCCTTCCTCATATACCCCAACCCTATTTATTTTTTTCATCACACCTACCCCTTTTTTTTTTTATTTTTTCTCTTTTATTTCATTCCATTATTTTTCTTTTCTTTCATCTTTTTTTTCAAATCATTTTCTTTTCTAAAATATTTATAACTATTTTCCCCTAGTAACCTCTTTCTCGTTTTCTTGTTTTTGGCTGGTTGTGGCAAGAAGTGTGGTCCGTTGAGTGTTCGAGTCCTATTGAGGGATCGATTTTTTGTATACCCTTAACCCATAAAAAATGGTTAAAAGCCATTTTTAAGAATATACGAATATTCTATAGCACAATAAGCTCTACTGAAAATTTCATCAAGATCGGTTAAAAAACACAAACGAAAATATGTTCTGGATGCCCAGGTGTTTGCGGCTGCTAGCGCAAATTCTAAGAATTTCTGTATACATGTACACACACACATTCTTGCGCGTCTGCTTTGAATTCTATCAACAACATTGCAATTGCGATTGTATTGATTTCTGTGCTGCTATTTGAATTCGTTTTTTTCTCATTAAGACTTAATTGTTGGTGTGGCTGTTGAATAGAGGCGGCGGAAAGCAGCGAGATCTGTTACGAGTTCGAACCCTGCCGAGGGGACTATTTTTTTTTTGCTGGTGTGGCTGTGCGTAGGTGCGGCAGCAAGTAATGTGGTCAGTTGCGAGCTCCCGAGTAAACCGACTACGCTGGATTAACTGTGCCTTCCGCAAAATGTTTCTTACCGTCTGTTGAAATTCAGCTGTGGCAGAATGAACTAGGTCAATGGGTTTTTTATTTGTAACGAAATGTATAGTGCCGTTGTATAGCACGGAGTGGAAGCGCTCTACTTGCCCTTTGGACGTGGGGGGTGCGTTACTTATGCTAACTTCGAAATGGTTTGACAGTAACGTTCGAATAGTTTCCGAGTTCAGTGCTGGTTCATTGTCGCAGTACACGGATCTAGCGTGTGGGAGTATGAGTGCAACTTTTGCATCCTCAAGTGTTCGCGATGCTATTGGTTGTATAACGGCAACTTTTGAGAATTTGTCTAAGCAGGTGAGGAAAAACTTCTTGTTAGTCGAATATATGTCGATATGCAAAAGCTCGCCCGTGAATGAGGGAATTGGCGTCCATAAATTGTTTTATGTTTTCCTGAGCTGCCCTATGTGCACGATTGTACTCCATTGTAGTGATTTTAAGCATTTCGTCTTTACTAAAAATGTCTGCAACGAGATTCTTACAATGAATGAACTTGGTGGCTGAGAAGGCTATCACCAATTCATTCTGGATTTATGCCAGTACATGTAAACTGCAGTGTAAGGCATTTACATCATCTGGGTCTACTACCTCCTTTAAGACGTCGACTAACGCCTTTTTGTTTGTGAAGCTGATTAGGTGGCTCATTTTGGTCTTGAAAATCACAAATCTCTGTGCTAACGAAAAACTTGCCTTTTCAATAATGATTTGGTTCCTGTGCCAGTACAACAGTACAGATTTTGCGGACCGACTTTCTAGAGCATTTAAATCTTGTCGTGATAGTGCGTCAGCGATGTGGTTGTCTTTGCCAGACTTGTAAAAGACGTTAGCATTGTGTTCGTCAATGAACGCCTTCCAACGCTTAATCTTGGCATTTGGGTTCCTTTCCGAAGCCGCATATGCAAGTGGTTGGTGGTCGGTAAATATATTTATGCTATTGCTCCGTACAGGTAGTGACAGAGTTGTCCCAAGGCCCAGACAATCGCAAGTAATTCTCGCTCGTTTGTCGCGTAGTTGATTTCCCTATCTTTTAGTGTCCACGAGCTCATTGTTATCGGATGACCGTTTTGAGAGAGAACTGCCCCTATCCCATGGCTTGAGGCTTCTGTTGTTAAATCAAATGGCGCCTTAAGGTCAGGGTACAGTAACATGACGTCTTCCGACGCCAAAATTTTTCTTAACTTAACTTAAATGAGTGCCTTTGCTTCTCTTTTAGTTCAATCGGAATTTTTCTCGGTCGGTGCTTGCTGACGGAGCCATTTTCTCCCTTCAAAATATTGGACAACGGCCTCGCTATGGATGCAAAGTCTTTTACAAAGCATTTGTAAAAACTGGCGAGTCCCAAAAAAGACCTTACCGCGAAAAAATTCTTAGGCTCAGTATACTCTTTTATTGCTTTTACCTTTTTGGGGTCAGTTTTTTGACCCTCTCCTGTTACGACAAATCCGAGATACTTGACGCTTTCTTTAAAAAACTGAGTCTTCTCTCGGGCCACCCTCATGTTGGCATCTAACAGGTTTGCTAAGACCGGATCAACGTGCTTGACATGGTCATTTTCGTTTTCTGAGAAAACAATTACGTCGACAACGTAAACGTAACAGCATTTGCCTATGTGTTCTCTGAGAACATCGTCTGTCGCGCGCTGAAAAATGCTGCCAGCATTTTTTAATCCAAAAGGAAGTCGTCAGAATTCGTACTTCCCTCCGTTCACAGAAAATGAAGTCTATCTTGTGGTAACCAGTCTTCAAGTCTTATGTGGTAAAATATTTTGCCCGACCCAGATTTGCTAAAATCATGGATATGTCCGGCATTGGGGACTTGTCGGCTATCGTTTGTTCTTTAAGTTTCCTGAAGTCCTGTTCTTTCTCACCCCAAGCTCGTCCACGCATTTTTTATCTACAACCTACAACGGGCTGTTATAAGGTGACTTTGACTTTCTGATGTCGTCTTTAAGGAGTTGTTCCATCTCCTTGGCAACGAAGTATACTACACCCATAGGATATGGGTACAACTTTGTATAAATAGGTGACTCATTTGTAGTTCTAGTCGTGGCAATAACAGCCGTATTGTAAGGCAGCGACTCGATTGGGTTTGCATAAAGCTTGTCCTTGGAAGTTAGAACTTTTTCAATTTTAGCCTTGACATTTGGGGCACCTCTAAGTCTTTTAGTTTTGCGAAATTACATCTTTGCACACATAGTTCAAGATTTGTTCTGAGCCAGTGCTAAGATTGATTTTGCCATCCATTAAATCGAGTGTTGCCTGTACCTGTGTTAACAAGTCGAGGCCAATTAACCGTTAAAATGTGGATAAGCTACCTAGGAGAGAAAATGGAGTTGTCACCCCAAATATGGGTAAAAAAACTTTTTCTCGGATTGTATCGGAGCCATGAATGCAATTTACGTTAAATAGTTTCTGAGTGGGAACAACCTCTTTTAATTGTCTACAAGCCCTAGTGTCTATGAAAAATTTAAATATTTTCCCCGTACTTCCTATTGTATAACAGGCAGCAGGGACCTTCCCCTAAAAAATTGACGGAGTCACTATCGCTTTTCTGCTCGTCGGCAATTTCAGTGGCTGCAGAGGAAGCAGCTTTGTCGTATGTGGCGGCGGATCCGTCATCTTGTGACAAGTGGTCCACTTTTTGTCGTCATTGACGTGTCATTAGTTCGGAGTTATTGCCTCTTTTCTGAGCTTGACCACCTTTTGCGGGCCCCCGATCCTTTTGGAATGAAGTCTGCTGTCTAGACTTAGAGGAGGTATCGACCTCCATGGGCTCCGGTCCCTGGTTGCTAGCAGGGGTCTGCTGGGTTCCTCCTTGTCCACCCTGCCTTGCGTAGGCTGGGCTTTTGGTATAACCAGAGGCGGCTGCTGCACCCCTTTGTTCCTGCTGTATGGCTGACCTAGCCTAAGGCTTTTGATTCTGTCAGACCTAAGCTTTTCACACACACCCATGGTCAGTACTAGATCGTATGTCACCGTGACTTTATTGGTCAATAATGTTAATTTTCGTATAACTGCTTTTTAAATTCCTGTCGCATAGCTTCATTGGTCCGTTCTTTTTGGGCGGATTGGGCCGATAACGCGGCGTTCACTGAGGTCTGTATGATGGCCGAAATCTGTTCGCTTCTCATGTCCGTCCGTGTTGTATCGCTAGACAACTCAAATTTACGTACACCTTCTATTAGCTCTTCTAGCTCACTGTCAGAATCAGAAATACACCACACAACGACTGGGTTGTCGTTCATAGGCAGATATCAATACAAAACACAATAAACGAACAGAGAAGATTTATTTTGCGCTAATTAAGTATATTTTTTTAGAAAACAATATGAATACAATATTTTTTACTTTATTTTTGTATATGCGTTTCAAACTTCACTAAAAAAATTTTGATAGTTTTTATTTTTGGTAATTTAGCGTTCGCAGTATTTTTATACTTAAACCTCGCTTACCTTATGTGCTTCTTTAATGTACACAAAAACCAAAAAAAAATTTTATTTTTTCACTGTCCGATCAGCCCTCTCACATTTTTAATTATTAATTATTGTTAAACAATTAATATCGTAATTGCAAAACCCGGTTGGGCGCCAATTATCCAGTTTGGGTGTGTCGAGGACAAAACGGATTGCCTTGAGCCAGTCGGAGACTTTGCAATAAAGCGATGAGAATTATAATTGTTCCTTTATTACGACACACGTTGTGCTCTCTTTAAATAAAATTAAAATCTAACTTATAACTGAACATTGGTGCTATCGTAATCCCTAAAAGTTGTGACAGAGCAGCTGGCAGCGCGGCTGGCAGAACGACAGTCGGAGCGGCTGGACTGCTGCATCTTGTTACGCGCACTAGAACTGTGGCCACTGACCACTGTTTATGCAAGGCTACAACCATGTAGCAATGCAAGCACAACGTGATCAGTGGATATGTTTACGTTGCAAATATGTATCAACGCAAACACACAACGGCGGGTGCCCTTGGTTACTGGTTAACTTATATATATCAAGTATCTCTCATTTTATACGTATCGCCACCTCCTCGCTACCACCACAAGGCTATAAATCAATTTAATTATCCAACTTGTATTGCCCATCAATTTAAGCCACAATTTATATGCAATTGACTTTTTGAGAATACGCAAATATTCTACATTCTATTCTACAATAAGCTGTACTGTCGAAAATGTCATTAAGATCGGCTAAGAAACACAAAAGTTATGTGCGCACGTTTTAGCAGCAGCTAGCGCAAATTCCAAGAAATTCTGTTAACATGTACACACACATTCATGCGCATCTGCTTTGAATTCTGTCAACGGCATTGCAATTGCGATTATATTGTTACCCCCTAGTCGGGAGGTCCCTACTTGAACCTCTTACTTGTTTTAAGTTATGCTGGTTTGTTTAAAAACTTTAATGGTATTTTCTCGTCTTCAATTTGCATTCCTACATTCTTTAATACACTTTTTGGAGCAGTATAGTATTTAAATACAAAATCCTCTTTTAGATTCTTCTCGCTACTAGTAGACTGAGTGATAATACTCTTTTCTAGATTAAAGTTTTCGTATCTAATGAGTGCTTGAAGTCTTGTGCTAATCCAACGACCTTACTTTTCAAAGGACGATAGTTAACTGCGTCCGTTTCTTGAATCGGGTTCCCAATGTTTTTAAGATGTATACTCTGGATATCAATGTTTTGATCGTTATCCATAAACAGCCCCAAGAATTTAGCTCAATTTTTCTTAAAATTCTCAGTATTGTATTTATCACTTGAAAAGTGACAAAACAAGTCTACGGACATGTTGTGAATAACTAAACCATGCAATATTTATTATAATATATATATATATTATACCTCGCCACTGATAAGAGCAGCATCGTCTTCTTGTCTTATAATACTTGCTCGGCGAAACAACTGTTTAAATTTCGCTCTGAAGATTAGTTACATTAAGCTTGCGCTCTACGCTTTACCGATCATTTGTTGCCCTAACATTACCGTTTGCGAAGGCCTCGATGCTGTGCGTCGAGTTTAGTTAAGTTCGTTCGCTTCGTGCATTTGGAACGCATCGGCCACTTGCATTATCAAAACTTATTTATTTTGTCGCAATTATCGCTTCGCTAAAATCGGCACGAACCAATTCGGGTTCGCTTGCCATTGTAAAACTATTGTTCTTAAATAATAAGCACAGACCAATTAGGGTCTGCCTGCTTGTTGTAACTTATAAAAAATAGATGAACAAATTTGAACACAAGAAGTAAAATAAAGTTAATTATTTCTTTTTCCGAAAGCTATTGAAAAAGCTCGATAGCGCAACATTTTGGTGACCCCGACGTGAATTTGTTGTTGTTACATTATTGCTTTACATTAAAGCAACAAACTTAAAAGATCAGCAACCTGACATTTCGCCTTGTGCGGCTTATATACATATAAACAATCGCCGTCGCTTTGCTTGCTCTCTTGGTCGCTCAACCTTTTTTGTTCTTTCGTGCGTCACTTATGTACAAGATATTGCCGTTGCTTCGTTACATAGCTTGACACTTGCGTATTTGAGCGGTCAACATGTACTAGTGATCACCGTTGTTAGGTACTCAGCTAGTTTCGCACACACTTTCTATCAACGCTTCTAATGGCAAGAGAAAATAACGCCTCTATTGCAGTGCCCTCTGCAAACAGGGTGACTTTTCTGAAGCGCAAAGTCATTTCAATTTATGACAGTTTGCAAACACTTCAAAATGCTCTAACTAGTTTGACACTTAGTGCCATTGATGAGTGCGGTCTTAGTGTTAGCCTGAAGCAAATCGAGCGCCCTCCGGCCTCATTTGATATTACTCACACTAGCCTCGAAGAGCTAGACTTGAATGAAACGAGTTAGCCGTTTCTATGGAAATTTCGGTCCGGAGTGAAATCGAGAAACGTTTCTCAATATTGCCCTGCTCAACATTTAGCGAAAAATCTGTGCTGCCCGCTCAGACAGTTAGAGGTAAGGCACCGCCTCATTAAAGTTGCCTACGTTCAGTTGTGGTTACACAGAAGGGGCCGACTTTTATTCTATGTTCACAACCGTCATAGAAAATCATCCGGATTTAGCAGATATCGAAAAGCTGCAGCATCTTCGATCGTGCCTGAATTCGATCATTGGAAATAACAAACGATAAGTATGCCATAGCACTTAATTTATTGGACAGACGTTTAGTTTTTCAGGCACACATACTTGAGATAAGGGAGTTGTTCGACCAACACAACGCACACATTCGCGCATTAAAGAGCATGGGCAACACCGAACAGATCGCTGGATGCATCATTGTACAGATTATCCTACACAAGCTGGACCCAACATCACAAGCCAAGTGGGAAGAAAGCCTAGAGGATTCGAGCATATGGCTACGTTTCTGGAGCAGAGATGCCGAACAATGAAAACCGTACATTTTGCTATGGCAAGCTATGCCCCTAACCATCAGGTGGGAAAAACTAGGGCAATTAATAACAGTAGATCGTCATTTATCGCCATTAACCACGACGCCCCTGTCTGCGTTTTTTGTGATTGCCCTGGTCATGGCATATATAATTGTTCCCGATTTGGAAACTTGTCCTCTGCATTACAGCTTAGGGAGGCAAAACGACTGTTGCATTTAAATAATTCTGGTTGTCCATCTGGTCAGCTAACTGCGCCTGCTGATTCTTCGTCAATTGCCCACGCCTCTTTCGCTAAGTCGTCGCCATCTACCTCCACCTCTCTTGTTGCCCAGTATTTCAATAGTGATGTTGTCCTCTTGGCTACTGCTATTGTTTTCGTTAAAAATCGCTCCGGCACTTTGATACTTTGTCGTGCCCTTTTGGTTTCCGGCTCTCAGCTTCACCTTGGAACGTCTCCCCTTGCTCAACAGCTTCAGTTAAAAAACACAAGTCCTCAGCCATTGTCTCTGGTCTAGTAGATTTTGACCTAGAAGGAAATACGGTCACTATAACGATACAGTCTCGAGTATCTGAGTACTCAACATGCCTCACAGCCCTGGTAGCGCCTACCATAACTGATAGTAAACCGAATTTTACAATCAACACTATGAATTGGAACATTCCCGCTACCATAAAACTTGCAGATCCGTCTTTCTTTAAACCACAATGCGTGGACTTGCTGCTTGGAGCTAGTTTGTTTTTTGAGCTTCTCAGCGTCGGCCAGATAAAGCTTCTCCCAGGGCTACCATGTCTTCAGAAAACAAGGCTTGTTGGGTAGTTTCTGGAGGCGGACCGCGTTTGCGAGCAAACTTGAGTCAGGTTCTGAAGAACGTGCTGATGAATTGGTGCGTCGATTTTGGGAGATGGAGGCCTGCTTGGAAATTGCAATTACCAGATCAAAGGAAGAAACTGATTGTGAAGAGAATTTCTTAAGGACTCATACCAGATTGCCTAGTGGCCAATGTTCGGTTCATTTACCCTTCAAGCGAAGTTTGGAATGTCTTGGGACGTCATACCAACAAGCCTTTCGTCGGTTCCTGACTCTGGAACGCAAACTACAAAATAGTTCAGACCTGAATATTCAATATTCAAATTTTTTAAAGGAATACTTCGATCTGGGTCATATGTTGCCTGTCGCTCCAGAGTCCGTAGGACTTTGTCAATATTCCCAACGTTAATTTATCTGCCACTTGTAAATACGCTAACTTATTTGATAAAATACAGCGCATATTCGCATATATCTATAAATTCATACACAGAAGCAGGCATCCTGGACTAACAGTGTGTGATGTACAACATGGGACCCAACTCTTACTGCGGCTCGTCCAGAGAGCACACCTGTGGAGAGGTAAAATCACTGCGATCGAGAAGAGTTGTTAAGCCACCCAGTTGTATCGCATCACATAACCCTTTTTTGGATGAGTTCGGCATTCTTAGAGTTGATGGGCGCCTGAAAAACTCTTCGCTGGATTTCGAAGCTCGCCATCCAATAATTATTCCGCGGCACCATCCCATCACAGATTCACTCATTACAAGGTTTCACAATCAGGACTTACACACTGGTCCACGGGCACTTCTGGCTCATATTCGGTAGCAGTATTGGCCGATTGGTGGAAGGAAGACCGTATCCAAGGTGGTTGGCAAATGTGTGAGATGCTTTCGTGCCAAGCCAGGATTAGTAGAGCATATAATAGCTGATCTTCCCAAAGAACGTGCGACTGCTTGTGGAGCCTTTGAAGTCTCTGGCGTTGACTATTGTGGTGTAGTATGCGCATATATCGAGGGTACACTGTACCAGGAACTCAGCATAAATATAACAGCAACACTTTGTTGCATTACATAAACAAAACCAATTCAAGTGAGCGTGAAATATGATCACCCACTTATGAACTACGCTAAGTCCCACGCTGACCGCCAATAACATATATATATATATATATATATATATATATGCGCATAAGACTCTCTCGCTCTCTTATACTGATAAGACATATACATATATGCAGCCGCTCCGCTGCTGGTGTAACCGGCAGCGCAGCTACGCGGCCTTAGCCTTAAGCACTTATGTACATAGGCTAAGCGCACTTAAAGATATATTCAATGAAGCATTCTAAAAACCAAACTCAAACGGCACAGATGTGCCAGATACATTTACTCGTACGCAACAACAAAAGTTGCGCCAACAACAACAACCACTTGGATCTGAACAATCGTGGGTGCAGCGGCGATAAAAAGAATTCTGAGTGAGTATAGTGATGTGATGGGCAATAAACGCGGTGGAGTACAAAAGAAATTAAAACAAGAATGAGATGGCTACTGTATACTAAAACTCCAGCACCCGCATGGTCGACGGCTCAAAAGTTACAAACTGAGCTCGACTTTATGATTGAAAACAAAAAGAATAAAATTCCCAACACACCTACTCACTCAAGAGATATAAATACCACATATAAACAAAATACTAATCGACCGCCTACCCCCAAGAAGCTGCCTAAACTAAAGAAGAGATGTCCCAACGACTGCGGAGGACCCTTGGAACCCCCCTTTTGTGAGTACACTTGCGCATCCAGCACAGGTGCCACAGCAGAGACCTGGAGTTATAGCTGACAGCGCTACTGAAAGCGCCCATCAAACAACAGAATTTTTTTATGCACTGCGATGCATAACACTCAAATTTAATATAAATCTTGTTAAATTGAGCGGAAACATTTCTGCCCGATTAGAGTCCGGCCCGTAAAGCCACGCAAATACTGGGCAGGAAAACATGTAAACAAATTTAATTAAGAAATATATATGTCTATAGAAACAAATGAAATAAGTAAATTGGTGGAAAATTTTGAAAGTTTTGCCAAAATGGGCATTGTAGACGTAAAACCCGTAGACTCGACAGCTAACGTAATAAACAAAGTCGAAGTCGATAAGACCGCTCTAAAACTAATAACAATACTTATTGTTACAATTTTTATTATAATACCAGCACATATATTATACAAATTGTATAAGTACCATAATAAATGCATTAAGAAGAGATATCAAAGCCAGGCAAACGACCTGGATACAATTCAAAATAAAATTACTAGTAATCAGCAACAAGGATTGCTTAAAAACATTATTGAAAAAAAAAACGAATTAAAATATTTGACTTTTTTTTTATTTTCTGAAAACATTTAAAAATAATATAGACCAACAATTTTTTTAAAATGAAATGGAATGGCAAAAGATTAATGCCGAATTAATTAATATTAAAGAACAATTCGACAAATCATACAAGTGTTTAACACAAAATAGGAATACCTATAATGAGACTATAAGTAGACACGCACCAACACTAGTTGCATGTTTTAACCAAGCACGTTCACTGATACACGACAATAAAGAAAAATTAAATAACCATCATTGTTCTTATGTATCAAGATTTTTGCATAGGTTGAAAACAAACCTAAATATCATTAAATTAAAATATGCACTAGACATACCAATACCTTCGATTTTGAATACCCCAGTATTAGTTGAAAAAGATACAAACACAGACATAGAGACATTAAGCGATTCTGAAATCGCAAGCGGTTCAGACAAATATATAATAGAAGAAGATCTACACGATCTTACGATACCAGCGGTAATCACATTACCCGAGCTATCTGAGTCTGAAGTCTGAAGAGTTTATAATTGAAGACAAAACTGTAAATATGGCCATGACACAAGTAGAATTCCTTAACCTAGCCTCTTCACTCATACCTGAGTTAAGTGGAAAGTCTGAGAATTTACAAAGTTTCATTGATGCTCTTAATTTAGTGGATTTACTAAAAGGAACACATGAAACTACAGCAGTAAGCCTAATAAAAACTAGACTCAAAGGCCATGTTCGAAACCTAATCAATTGTAACGATCCGGCCCTGTTCCCGGGGGGGGGGGGGGGGGTTTTGTTTTTTGTCTGGGTCGGCCCCACTTATTGTAGGCACGGGCAGGGAGGGGCAGGGGACACACACATTATTTTTATTTTTTTTTGTAGTATTTTATAGAAAAAAAATGTTTTTTTCTTTTTTTTTTTTCCTCCCCCCCCCCCCGGGGAGTTTTATTTCTCCCCTTTTCATGCATTTTGGTCTGGCTGCTAAAAGGAGCCCCAAAATAACTCTAGCACTGATTTATTTTAGATATCTATAATATAATTCAAAAAGGTATCGCGTTCGTACAACATTTGCTTAGATTAATATGCTCAAGAGAAGAATCTCTATATATATAACTGTTTGTCCTCACTGATTGGTGATCAACGCACAGCCCAAACCGTAGGAGCTAGGAAGTTGAAATTCTCACTGTAGCTACCTTATGTAATGTAGGTGCACGTTAAGACGGGGTTTCGGGAAATTCCACCCGCAAGTGTGGAAAAATCGCGAAAAACGTTTCGCTCCTCTGTGATTCCGTGGGTAACTCCCCATGTGGACCGCAATATCCGTTATTCCGCTCACCTTCATCACCACTCCATTGAAAAATCATAATACGAGAAAACATGTGGTCAAAATTTAGATGCCATTATAACTATTTTCAAACTATACAACCTCAAACTCTCCCAATATAAACCCCCCCTACTCCCAAGAGGTCTCTTCTATTCCTACTCCTTCCTATTTCGTCAATTATGAAATTTCCCTGCTGTTTTACGTTCTAAGAATTTTACCTCTAGTCTCACTTATACCCCCCTCCCCTTTCCCCCCTACCGCTATAACGGAAGTTTATTTAGACGCCTATTCCCATTTGTCCGGCATTAAAACTTATTCAATTATAAAATTCTCCCAACCATTCCCCATCATTCCCCTCCATTTGAGATTTCCTTTCCCAGCACCTTTATTTTCTCCCCTCCCCTCTTCGACTCCGGTTGAAATATGTATGTAACTTTTTTGTTTACCATCCGATCGGCATCAAACTTATTTTCAAAGATCTTTGTTCAAATTCATTTGAGGGGTGTTTCACACTTTTAGGAAAATCCGTTCCTCCTTGGTGGAAATGGAGGTCAAAGATTTGGTGGGTGACGTTTCGCGCTCAAATTCATTTCCAGAGATCTATAAGAAAAATCATTTAATACGTGTTTCACACTTTTTGCAGAATTCAAACTTCTTCGGGGGGAATGCGATTTAAAGATTTGTTGGGCGAAGTTTTAAGTTGTGTCCGATTTGCTTCAAACTTATTTTCAAAGCTCTACATAAGAACTTAATAAATGCGTATTTCAGCGATTTGGAAAATTCCACCTGCAGCAGTGGTAAATTGGCAGAAAACGGTTGTATGTAACTTTTTTGTTTACCATCCGATCAGCCTCAAACTTATTTTCAAAGATCTGTGTTCAAATTAATTTGAGGGGTGTTTCACACTTTTAGGAAAATCCGTTCCTCCTTGGTGGAAATGGAGGTCAAAGATTTGGTGGGTGACGTTTCGCGCTCAAATTCATTGCCAGAGATCTATAAGAAAAATCATTTGATACGTGTTTCACACTTTTTGCAGAATCCAAACGACTCAAAAATTATTTGTACGAAGTTTTAAATTGTGTCCGATTTGCTTCAAACTTATTTTCAAAGCTCTACATAAGAATGTAATGAGTACGTGTTTCAGCGATTTGGGAAATTCCACTTGCAACAGTGGTAAATTGGTGGAAAACTTTTGTATGAAAGTTATTTGTTTACCGTCCGATCAGTTTCAAAATCATTTCAAATTTGTTTGAGAACATTGATTTTATAACATACGTGCCACGGGCAAGGCCGGGTTATACCCGCTAGTATCATATAAAAGGAGAATCCACGTTAGACTTCAGGTGATTACAAAGTTTACTTATGTCTAGCAATTGTTTACAAATAGGATGAGCAAAACAAGGCAAAAAAAAAAATGTTGAACTGATAAATTCTTTGTGTTCGCTAATAATCATTATAAAGCAGAAGACCCTCATGTCATAAAGAAAATACAAACAAATAATCTGTAATCTGTAATCTGATCGTTAAGCTTATCATCTGTGTAGATTATATTGAAAGCTCAACGCAACATAATAGCATAATAACATAATAGAGTAAAAGCTGGCGCAAAAAGGTTGTATGTATGCTTATCAGCTGAGCTTGCAATGTGGGTGCGCTAACACATTTAACCTAACATATGCATTTATGCATGCAATCTTACGCCGGCTGTGCCGTACTTACAAGTCGTCGAGTCCATCGATGTCAGCAGGCCTGTTGACGTTGATGATGATTTGCTAAATGTGCATTTAGTTATCTGGTTAAATGTTGTTAGCGGCGCATAAACTAAAGTAGATCGAAATTAAAAATAAGTATAAACTAGTATATAAAAATTATAATTGTAATCATTTCATTTACGTGGCGATACTAAAATTATTCCGCATCGTATCCTTTGAAAGACATGGAGTGACCGTGCCATTAGATTGACCAAGTAATTATGCCTCGTACTTGAATTTGCCCGAAACCTGGGGGGGGGCTTCCTGACTTAGGCACTGCCAAATTGCATGGGGACGATTTTTTTGTTTTCCTTATTCCTTTTTTTTCTAGGTTTTGTCGAGGCGTAGACCTCTTTGAAGATGTTATGAAACTTAGTGCCTCATAACTGGGTTTAGGTCAGATAGGGTTGGCCACGTGCTATATTCCGACCGGCAGCAATCACCACTTTCACACCGAAAATATGACTTGGAAAGTAGTGATGCTAAAATTGCAACGGTCTTAAGGGTACACGTCAAGAGAACACTGAAAAAAAAATACACCTTAACACAGAGTTTGGACGCTATACTCTACATACCTTATATTAAGGTTAAGTCCGTTAAAAGTATATTTTTCCACTTTGGGGACGAAAATATATACTAAAGCGCCCTTCTGCGCGACAGACGAATTTTTCCCAAATATATTTTGAAAAGGATGCGTTTATTTCGCATAAAGAAACTCGGATTAGTTTATGTCTCCCCGAGACTTAGAAAAAATTAATTGGGGCACTTCTGCACTTGATCACAGTAGATGTAGAGAAGACTCGGCAGACCACAAATGCAGTGCGTGAGAGTGGCTTAATGACACATGCTTAAAAGCTTTTCAATGCGCACCTGCATATAAGCTTCCCAAAGCACAGCCTCATCATATCATATGTTCTTGATCGCACAGCATGAAAGCTTATATGGATCTAATTACAGTCATGGCGGAAATAATGCGTACAGCGAGCATTCATAATTTTCAAATTTCTATTTAAACAACAGGCACCCTTACAAATACAGGTTTGATTTTTGGTGACGAGACGAAAATAAAAGAAAATATTTTATGCTACCCAAATGTGTTTTGCGTCGATTTATCCTAACTCCTTTCCATGCATATCTTCGAGCAGATATACAGACTGACCCAATTTTTGTTTTACGCAAAATTTCTTTTGATAACGAATTGCCCTATTTCAAATGAACGAGGTCTGGCTCGTAAATCATATGTTCGCTGATTTTTCATGTATGCTTTTTCTTTTGAATGTCAGGACGAATCTTTGAGAATTCATCGGTTCTTTGTAATGAAACGGGACCCTCACTAAGTAATTGTACATTTTTCAGCAGTTTATGGTCATGGCCGTGGGTGATCATATGTTGACCAAAGACTACAAAGTAAGGAGGCAATCCAATCGATTGGTGAATCGAATTTCTGAAAGCACAATTTATGCTACTGAGGAAAGTGTCCCAATCTCGTTGGTCTGATCGCAAATATGCTCGTAATGCAGCATTAATAGAACGGTTTACTCGTTCTGCAGCGTTTGATTGCGGAGCGTACGCACCAGTAAACCTATGGTCCACGCCATATTTAGAAATAAAGTTAGCGAATTCATGGCTTTTAAACTGAGTTCCATTGTCGCTCACAATTATTTCAGGAACACCGAAGCATGCAAATATTTCTCCCAAGTATTCAATCGCTACACATGAATTAAACTTTTTTACTGCCTTGAGAAAGGTAAATTTAGAGAAGTGATCTAGAACGATAAATATACCAATATTTCCTTTCTTCGTGCGCGGGAAGGGTCCAATAAAATCAATAAATAATCTTTGGAATGGCCTTTCACTTATAACTTGACTGCCCGTAGGAGTCTTAAGAATACACGTAGGATATTTAGAGGTTTGACATAATTCGCATTTCGCTATATAATTTCGCACATCAGTGACCATTTTCGGCCAGTAAGAACTACGTCCAATGCGCTCCAAACATTTAGCTATGTGCCGCAGTGTGCCGATGATGGCTGATCGTGACACGTGCTGATCACGCCTTTGCGCAACTCTTCGGGAACAAACAACTTCCAGCAGTCATCAGCATTTTCTGAACTGCTCGGAAAACAAGTTCTGTGATAGATGTAATCGTCGACTACCTGAAAGTCTGGTAATTTGGATAACTTAAAATTTTCTCTTAAGCTCGAGTAATCTGCTGATCGAAAGGCCTCGGATTGTATATCAATTTCGGGCAAAGTTTCTATAGTAACAGCAGCGATATCAGCTGTGTCTTCAAAACAGCGTGAGAGAGCATCGGGTACTACATTTTCTTTCCCTTTTCGATGCTCAATTTCAAAACAAAATCCTTGCAATTTAATCGCCCAGCGCGCCAGTCTACCACTGAGGTCTGACTGACTCATCAATAAACGAAGACTTGCATGGTCAGTTACTACTTTGAATGAATGGCCCTCAATAAACATACGAAACTTTTTGATAGCCAGGACCACTGCTAGACATTCCAACTCCGGTACTGTATAGTTACACTGCGTCTTATTTAGCTTTTTGGACATATTTTGAAATTGGGATATATTAAAAATGGTGCTGAGCAGAGTTTAGATTTTATTTCCTCAAATGCAATTTGGGCATTCTCATTCCACTCATATGGTTTACTGCCTAGCAGTTCTTTGAGATGAAAGATGGTAGTTGAATATTGAGAAATAAATCTCTGGTTCCACCCAGTCATTCCCAAAAATCTTCTTAGATGCTTCTGAGTTTTAGGAACTGGAAATTCCGTAACTTCTCGAATTTTGTCGGGATTAATGCGCAAAGGACCTTCGCCTACTACGTATCCAAGGTAGTCTACCTTTTTGAGGCAGAATTAGCTTTTCTTAATGTTAATAGTCAGTCCTGCTTTACGCAGTTGAGTGGCATCCTCAGCCAGGTGCAACAAATGTTCCTCAAATCTATTTGATAATACCAACAGATCATCTAAAACTATAATCACCATTTTTTTAATATAATAAGATCTTTTACAAACAAACAACGCCCCCTTATTTTCAATGCATACACAGTGGTAGTCGCTAACCATCATCTAAAATGCATTGAACACTTTTTTGTTGCGCATTTAATTTATCCATCTAACAAAATCTAACCTTGCCAGGTTTTATTATCAATGTAACCGGAGATGACCAAGGCGACGATGGGGCTTCTTCGATAACGCCTAACTCCATCATGCGATCAATCTCTTTGCATAAAACTTTTTCTTTCGCTGGAGACAGAGGATAAAATCTCTGCTTAATGGGTTTGGAATTGGATGTGTCAATCGAGTGCTCTATCAATGTTGTCTTGCCGAGTCCATCTCTTCCAAATCTGTTTGAACTTCATTAATGTGACAAGATTGGGAAATTGAAATGCCGAATTTTTCCCAAAAGTCCATTCCTCATATAACATCTTGTTTAATTGACGGTACTATTAGAATGTTCATTTCTTCTTTGGTTGAATTGTAGGCTAACGGTATTGAAATTGTGCCTATAATAGTTTGTGTTTGCCCATCTGCACTCGAACCACACCTTTCCTTCTGTTGAACTTTAATTGTTAAGATATAATTTGTTCCGCTAGGGCTCCACCGATTACGCTCTTATTGGCTCCACTATCTAATAGTGCCAGGAATGGTTGGCCAAAAATTTCTACTTTCGTGACCGTATTGCACAAATCTCTTCGACATTCTGAGGTTCTAAGTCGCAAGACTTTATATCTTCTTCATCAACGAAAATTTCATTGACGGCACGCCTTACGGTATTTGAACGAGAAAATTGTTTCGATCGGAGACCATTAATAAATTCTTCATGCTTGTGACATTCTCTTCGGAGAATTGCCAGGTTTGGAGTATCTACATGTAACAGCTCATGTTGAAATTCTGACCTTAAGTTGTGTCTAACTTCTATCGCCATATCGCTCTCAGACATAGGCTCTCTTAAAGCATCAGCTATGACTAGCCTTGCGTCTAGAAAATCGTCAAAGGATTCATTGCCACCCTGCTTACGACGCCGCATAGCATTCTTGATATCTCGTTGGTCTTGATATCTTTCCCTAAAACGATTACATAGGCTAAACCAACCCATATTCTCTTAGGCCCGATGGACTCGCCAGTAGAAGGTTAAAGCAGAACCTGTAAACAGTAGATTTGCGAATTGATACAAAAACTCAAAGTTTCCATTAAGACACTGTGAAGTTAGACAATTAACCCTATAAATAAAATCTTCAATATTAATATCCTTTGCCCAGCCGCTAAATTTTAAATGCCAGTTCGAAATCACACTTGAGATCCTATCGGGTCGATCGACTGTAAAGTCGCTTCCATTGGCTTGATCAACAGAGTGTCTAATTCTCGGAAAGCTATCGCGAACATTGTTTGAGCTTGGACGCACATTGGGAATCTCATTGTCCCATTCCAGTTGAGGATCTTCCCGAACATCTCTAGAGGATACATTTAAATTTCCTAGAGTCACACTTATTTGCTCTGTCACGATTGCAATCATACTAGCCTTATAACATTCTAGGGATTTCAAAATAATCTGCTGAATTTTCTCTTCTGATAAACCATTAGAATCGGAGGCGGATCTCTGACGGATACTTTCAGGCCAAAGTTGAGCATTTTGGTTTGAAAGTGCTGTAGATACCTGTGGTGTATTTCGAGTATTTGCTCTTGTATTTGGACGAGATTTAGGAACCAGTGTTAGGTGGACCTATATGTGGTTTAGTAGTCAAAGTTCTTGGCTCCATAACCGAAGATTCCCTACTTCGCACTTGAGAACGAGTACAAACTTACTTACAGATTGGACTGGCTTCATTATTATCAATCCAAGTTAAAAGACACGACCTATGAAATTTGTGGTTGCACGTAGTTTCCTTGAACTCCGTTTCAGTACTCGCGTCATTGCATATAGATCACTGCACTGTATCTTTGGTCGCTATGGCTGCTAAATCTTCAACGATACGCCTAACAGACATTTTACGCCAAATTTTCGGTATTTCAAAGATGTTTTTATTATTATATTTATTTTATTTATTTATTTATTAGTGGTCGACAAAACGAGTGTCTACATCTAAAAGAAGTTTGGTGTAAGTAGGAAAAAGTGTTCTTACGTAAAATTAAAAATAATGTTAATTTGCTATATTATTTAAGAATATACCATAAATAGGAGAAAATAAAGGAGGAAGATTGTTAATAAAGTATAGAACTGTATGCTAGATATACAGAGTGTTAAGTAGATAGAATAAAGAGATAGTATTGGGAAAGTAATGGGAAATCACCGACCCGGTGGGGGAAAATTTACAGCCAGTCCGGCTAGCCATGCCCCTGCTCATAGCTGGGAATGGTCAGTGACTTCCCGAACTAGCTAACGGAATTCATCCGGTAATTAATAAGGCAGTTACAATTATCATTAATACGGGTCTTATCCTTTTAGAATAACACCACAAATCATGTTTTAAAGATACTGCAAATCACATATTACTAAACTGAAACAACAATAAGTAATCGATATGTTATTCTGGTCTTAATAAAAGAGTTGCTTGTCGAAATAATCCAACATATACAGTCTCGATTTTATTTAGCCGATGTAGTAAGATTTTAAACGTCTTTACCTGGTATAGCACCGATGTCTCAACAGAACTATATTCCAAAGCAGACAAATTCAAAATCATTGGGTTGATTCCTTCAACGAGAGTAGTCACAATCAATTTTTTGGCATACAATCCATATACTGGTCTGGCTCCGACGAACATCAGACAAACAGCAGTTCCTAGGGCCATAGATTATATGATCTGAGACTTATCAAATTTGTAATGGATAGAGGATGGTTTGAAGGGAAAAAGGATTTGAAAGGGAACGTGTAGAGCATTTTTCCACAGCATATTTGCCTGCATAAGTCCGCGAAATTAGCTTATATCCAACTATTCGGTTTTACCCAGTTCTGTCAGCATTCTTCGTGCTAAGTATGATTTTTCTGGTCTGTCTACAAAAGGGTCCGGCCTTGATCTGGGCAAGTGGGGTGGGTCTTTGTGCTCTTTCGGACTAAGTCGTCACTTAATAAAGTGTAGACAGAGAAAGGGACAGGAAGATTCAAACAATAGTATTAATTTAATGTGATGCAGTAATTGAAGAAGAACTAAGATGCTAACGTCCTTCTTTCTGTACCCGCCCTGCCATGTAGAATTCTAATTCTACCTTATATGTATGCTTATCAGCTGAGCTTACAATGTAGGTGCTGTCAGCAGGCCTGTTGACGTTGATGATGATTTGCTAAATGTGCATTAAGTTATCTGGTTAAATGTCGTTAGCGGCGCATAAACTAAAGTAGATCGAAATTAAGAATAAGTATAAATAGTATATAAAAATTATAATTATAATTATTTATTTAGTCGATACAAAATTATTCCCATCGTATTCCTTCGAAAGACATGGAGTAACCGTGTCATTAGTTTGACGAAGTTATTATGCCTCGTACTTGAATTTGCCCGAAACCTAGGGGGGGGGGGGGGGGTGGCTTCCTGACTTAGGCACTGCCAAATTGCATGGGGACGATTTTTTTGTTTTCCTTATTCCTTTTTTTTATAGGTTTTGTCGAGGCGTAGACCTCTTTGAAGATGTTATGAAACTTAGTGCCTCATAACTGGCTTTAGGTCAGATAGGGTTGGCCACGTGCTATATTCCGACCGGCAGCAATCACCACTTTCACACCGAAAATATGACTTGGAAAGTAGTAATGCCAAAATTGCACGGTCTTAAGGGTACACGTCGAGAGAACACTGAAAAAAAAATACACCTTAACACAGAGTTTGGACGCTATACTCTACATACCTTATATTAAGGTTATGTCCGTTAAAAGTATATTTTTCCACTTTGGGGACGAAAATATATACTAAAGCGACTTCTGCGCGACAGACGAATTTTTCCCAAATATATTTTGAAGAGGATGCGTTTATTTCGCATAAAGAAACTCGGATTAGTTTATGTCTCACCGAGACTTAGAAAAACTTAATTGGGACACTTCTGCACTTGATCACAGTAGATGTGGGCTGCCACAAATGCAGTGCGTGAGAGTGGCTTAATGACACATGCTTCAAAGCTTTTCAATGCACACCTGCATATAAGCTTCCCAAAGCACAGCCTCATCATATCATATGTTTTTGATCGCACAGCATGAAAGCTTATGTGAATGCTAATTACAGTCAAATTTCTATTTAAACAACAGGCACCCTTACACAATACAGAACAAACAATTATGGCTATAATAGAAAAACTTAAAAGCGGCATAAAAGGCGAATCAGAAAAAGCAATTTCCGCTAAATTGTTTAATCTGCAGCAAAAGCAAAAGGCAGCAAGTTAATATTTTCAAGAATTTGAACAGTTGACAAAGGTTTTGCAAGCAGCACATATGGTAAACGGTCTATCACAAGAATACGCTAAAGAACTTAGCCTACAAGCCTAATCAATTATAACAAACAGCACAATTGACGAAGTTAGATCTGTCATGAAATCACGAAATTTCAATAACATGAGTGAGGTTACAACTGTCTTTGTCGATAGCTGCACAGACACAATAGGACATCCAAACACAGTCCTATATGCTGCGCAGCAACAGAGAAATAGACCCAACCGGAAACAACCGCGGAAATTACCAAAATAATGGTAATAGATATTATAATAATTATAATAATAATGGCAACAGTAGACAGAGATGTAGCTACCGGCAAGAAACTATATTTTTGATAGATACTGGTGCAGATATATCTTTGTTAAAAGAAAATTCCGACACTTTCAATCATATAAACATTAATAATAAAGTTAATATTCAGGGAATCAATCAAGCATTGATTCAATCCAAAGAACTAACATCTTTAGAAATACAAACAACTAAATATATAATTCCACACAACTTCCATATTGTCGATTCAACTTTTTCTGTACCGTGTGATGGAATTTTAGACATAGATTTTATTAAAAAATATAATTGTCAATTAGATTTTACACCTTCAAAAGATCTGCTCATAATAAGACCAGATAATCTAAATTAACTCTATATATATAACTGTTTGTCCTGACTGACTGACTGACTGACTGATTGGTGATCAACGCACAGCCCAAGCCGTAGGAGCTAGGAAGCTGAAATTTTCACTGTAGTTACCTTATATGATGTAGGTGCACGTTAAGACGGGGTTTCGGGAAATTCCACCCGCAAGTGTGGAAAAATCGCGAAAAACGTTTGTATGTAACTTTTTTGTTTACCATCCGATCGGCATCAAACTTATTTTCAAAGATCTTTGTTCAAATTCTTTTGAGGGGCGTTTCACACTTTTAGAAAAATCCGTTCCTCCTTGGTGGAAATGGAGGTCAAAGATTTGGTGGGTGACGTTTCGCGCTCAAGTTTATTTCCAGAGATCTATAAGAAAAATCATTTGATACGTGTTTCGCAGAATTCAAACTTCTTCGGGGGGAATGCGATTTAAAGATTTTTTGGGCAAAGTTTTAAGTTGTGTCCGATCTGCTTCAAACTTATTTTCAAAGCTCTACATAAGAACTTAATGAATACGTGTTTCAGCGATTTGGGAAATTCCACTCGCAACAGTGGTAAATTGGCGAAAAACGTTTGTATGAAAGTTATTTGTTTACCGTCCATTCAGTTTCAAAATCATTTTAATGTTTGTTTGAGAACATTGATTTTATATCATACTGCCGCACGGTATACCCCTATTCTTATCTATGTTCCCATATCTTACAGCTCCGGTAATAATAAAATAGTGTTACCGCCAAGATCCGAAGTTTTCCGAAAAATCGAGCTAACTAATGAAGATAGCATTCTAATTCCGAACCAGGAAATTCAACCTGGTATATATGCAGCAAACACAGTCGTACCGACTGCAAATGCAGAAATCCTGATAGTCAAAAAAACGAGATTCAAGCTCAGGTCGACAAATTAATTAAAGATCAAATAGTCGAACCTCTCGTTTCAGAATACAACAGCCCATTGTTACTAGTACCCAAAAAATCAACAGATAACGAAAAGAAAAAATGGAGATTAGTAATTGACTATCGTCAAATTAATAAAAAATTAATAACCGATAAATTCCCATTCTCTAGGATCGAAAATATCTTAGGTCAAAGGTGGAGCAAAATATTTCTCTTGCCTAGCTCAATCTGACATTAGGTCAATGTCAGGACTCCTTCAGATTGAGCTAGACGAAAACTCTAGAGATATAACAAATTCATTCCAAAGAATGATGACTAATGAACCCTCACAAGCATTCCTTTATATGGATGATTTGATAGTAATCGGATGTTCCGAAAAACACATGCTTAACAATTAAATTAACGTAAAGCTGAATCCTGAAAAATGTTCATTTTTTATGCACGAAGTCACATTCCTAGGACATAAATGCACAGATAAAGGAATCTTGCCAGATGACAAAAAATTTGATGTCATATTAAATTATCCAGTCCCTCCTGACTCGGACAGCGCTAGACGTTTTATTGCATTTTGTAATTACTACAAACGATTCGTCAAAAATGTTGCCAATTTTTCTAGGCATATAATAAGATTAAATAAAAACAATGTCCCATTTGAATGGACTGATGAATGTCAAAATGCATTTGAATATCTTACAATATGAATATCTTACAATTTTCCTGGTATTGGGGTGTGTCACCCCCCTCCCCCTCCGCCCCACTCCAAACAAAAAAAAAACACGGACAGAATATATTGCTACTCCACTCGCCCACCTCATTTCGTTATTACCTACCCTACCCCGCACATTATACCTTCCAAACCCATCCACACTTCTATTATACTTTTCTTCACTAACCCATTCCTTCTATATCCCGCCATCTTACTTGTATGAGACACATTTACAGTAGTACCAATCCTAATTTCCACTATGTACATACACACATAAACCTAGCCACATATAACTCCCCCCGTCCCCACCACACAAAACATCCGCGCCCACCCCCGAAACGCCCACGCCCACCCCCCCCCCCCCCCCCCCCCCTTTCCACCCCATATATTATATCTTATAACGGACTTCGTATAATTATTTATAATTTTACTTATTCTATGTATTATAATAATAAAATAATATTGGTATATATTTATAAATATTAATAATTATTTTGTACACTATTTCACCCCCCGCTCAAGGCCGGCTAATAAACACCCTACTAAATCACCCCCCTATATATCTATAAAAATTTTTATATATATATTTATAATATTATCTCATAAATATTGAACAATTTGGGTGCGGTCCCCCCCTCGCCCCCCCACCACCATTTTTAAGTAAAGATATTTTTTCTACCCTATATCCCCCCGCCCCGGGGGGCCGCCCACACCCCCGCCCCGGCCCACAATTTATTGTACGGATGGTCCGGGTTTACAGCACATCCAAAAATGTCAAAAATGCCAAAAACCAAAAACTACAAACCATAACAGGACCCCTTTACCATTTCCTGAACCCCCGATAAGGCTTTCGACAGAGTGATAGTGGATACAATTGGTCCACTACCAAAGTCAGAAAATGGCAATGAATATGCAGTCTCGCCCATATGCGACTTGACTAAATATTTAGTTACTATACCAGTGATAAATAAAAGCGCGGCAACAGTAGCAACAGCAATATTCGAATCTTGTATTCTCAAGTACGGTACAATGAAGACGTTCATTTCGGACATGGGAACGGAATATAAGAATTCAGAACATTTAATGAATATATACTATCCTACATATCAGTAAATAAAACTGATTGGGATGTATGGCTTCAATACTTTGTTTATTGATTCAACACAACCCCCTCTATGGAACATAATTATTGTCCATATGAGTTAGTATTTGATAAGACTAGTAATCTACCAAAATACTTTAATAGCATAGGTAATATAGAACCTACATATAACATAGAAGATTACGCTAAAGAAAGCAAGTTTAGATTAGAATTAGCATACAAAAGAGCAAGAAAAATGCTTGAACTACACCAACAAAAAAATAAAGAGCTATATGACTTAAAACTAAAGACAAAATTTTATCAATAGGAGATAAAGTTATACTAAGAAATGAAGTAGGCCATAAGCTAGATGTTAAATACCCAGGGCCCTATAGAGTAGAAAAATAGAAGATAGAGATAATATAGTTATCTCTGGAAATAAAAATAAAAAACAAACAGTTCATAAAGTTAGGTTAAAGATTTTTAATTCATAAAAGATTTAATGTGCAAAAATATATATAGAAAAACAAAAAAATTAATACATACTAAATGCATTCTAAACATAATATATTTTCAAATTTTTATCACACAAAAAAAATATACAAATACATTTTTAATATATTAGTAAAATAACTCCACTTTGCTACGTCATTTTTTTAAACGAGGGAGATGTAGTATGCGTATTAATCGAGGGTACACTGTACCAGGAACTCAGCATAAATATAACAGCAACACTTTGTTGCATTACTTAAACAAAACCAATTCAAGTGAGCGTGAAATATGATCACCCACTTATGAACTACGCTAAGCATTCCCACGCTGACCGCCAATAACATATATATATATATGCGCATAAGACTCTCTCGCTCTCTTATACTGATAAGACATTTACATATATGCAGCCGCTCCGCTGCTGACGTAACCGGCAGCGCAGCTACGAGACCTTAGCCTTAAGCACTTATGTACATAGGCTAAGCGCACTTAAAGATATATTCAATAAATCATTCTAAAAACCAAACTCAAACGGCACAGACGTGCCAGATTCATTTACTCGTAACCTCGAGTTTACAGTGGACTATTTTTCTATAAGCCAGACGTACGTAATAAAGCTCCAGTCAAATGCTACATGGCTGTCTTCGTCTGATTCGCGACTAAAGCAGTTCACCTGGAGCTGGTCAAGGATTTGTCGACGGCTTCATTCTTGAATAATCCTTGAATACTGCTCTTGCATCTGGTCTCCGCAGAAGCAATTTCTGGCTTTTGCCTTACGAGGTTTAAATTGGGACCCTAATCTTCGGTTGCCATCCTACTCCAGCAGGCTGCTTCTTTTTAATCTTCCGTCGTTAACCAACCTTAGGACAATTCTCGGTGTTGTCTTCCTACATAAGTTGATTGTTGGCGATATAGATTCTCGTTTTCTGTTAGGGCGTTTTCAATTCTCTGTTCCTCCTAGACCAACCAGGACTTATCGCCCTACGTGCACAACAGACTACGCTATGCACAGTCCTTTTCGCGTGTTATGTAAAAATTACAATAGTTTGCATCACGTGTTCTCTACCGAACTTTCTCTATCCCTAATAAAATCATTGCTTTCAGGATACCTTCGGGAACTCACTGACCATTCCCAGCTATGAGCAGGGGCATAGTTTGCCGGACAGGCTATAAATTTTCCCTCACCGGGTCGGTGATATCCCATTACTATCTCTTTACTCTATCTACTTACACTCTATATATATAGTTTACTTTACTTTACATTATTAACTACCTCTTTCTTTCTTTTTGCCTATTTATTGTACTTTCTTAAATAATATAGTAAATAAGGATTATTTTTAATTTTACTTAAAAACTCTATTTTCTCTAACACCCTTCTTCTTAGCTGTAGGCTGGCAAACAATGATGCTAATAAAAAATTGTGTATTCTAAGTAGGCTTTTAGCATTTAATTTTCATAAAGTATGTATAATGTATTGAATAATTAGGAAGACACTCGTTTTGTCGACCAATAATCAAAAAAAAAAAAAAAATAAATTAAAAAAAAATTCTTTAAAAATAAAAACGATGTTTTATAGAGTGCCCATTTTTGCCGCAAAAATTGCATTGAATATTGGAAATGAAATGGTTTATATACCTGGGCATAAATTTTGATTTATAATGAAACAGTCTTGTTTTATTTCCCTTGCCAGCTTGCAAAATTTTACTGCTCTTATCTTTACTTGCATTCTTAAGTTTGATCTCGTGATCAAGTAAGCGATTTTTGACAAATGCCAGGGTCAAGTTTTCAAATGACCATGTTGCTATAGCATTACCATTCCACCACAAGTAGAAGGTAAAGTTAAAAGAAAGTGAGACACTTTATCCACCTCCTCAATTTTAACTCCAGATGCTATTAACTCATTCATCAATTCGTGAAATATATAAAAATGACTCATAAGTGGAGTGTCGCCATATAATTTAAATGCTAATAGCTGCCTTAGTATGGAAAGTTGCGAAGCTAAACTTTTATGCTCGTACACTGAGTCAAACTTTTCTAAAATTTGCTAAGCAGAATTATCATTACCAGCAAATGACAGAAATGAATCGTTAAAAAATTAAATTATGATATTTTTTCTTCTCTCTCCTTAGCCCATTTATCGTCTATCTTTTCTGGATTCTCTTTTTCAACAACATATAAAATATCGCTTTGAGCAAAAAGATCCTTTATACGAAATTTCCATATAGAATATTTCTCTCCATTAAAAGGGGAAATATTTTTGAGTTTGCTGTCCTTTTGCATTGTTCTTCTTCTTTTATTTTCTTAAAAACGTTGTCCCTTAGAATTCTTGTTTTGTTTTCAATTATTCAATCACTGTAAACCTAGAAAGCAGTTTTATGTTTATTACGCGTTCCCGGATACACACACGCACATATAAACGTTTTTCAAACAGACCAAAAGGTTTTTGGAAAAATTGTAATTTTTTTGCTGTGTGTTTTTTTTTGTATTTCAGTGTTGTTAAATTATTATTTACAACACAGTGTTGCGAAACCAAATTTCACTTATTATTTCATCACTCAAAATTCCAATAGATATTAATCTCGGATAACTCCAGAGCTGTTAAGCAACCTTGAATAGTGCTCTGAAGTTTCTTTAATGCCGTTCAAGACTCTTTGGAGATTGGCTGCAGGTTGAAAAGAACCTTGAGCTGGCTGTTGACTAATAATCTTCTTTTCTCAAAACGCTCAGTTAGATTGGACCATTCTGATCGCAAGCCATCGTTTGTCAAAGGTGACTTCGACACAATCGCCTGAGCCTCGCCGCTGGTTTTCGCATTGAGATGGAATAAAAACTCGACCTCTGATAACCTAGGATTATTTATGTAAATTGCGGTAAAGAGGTCTCGAAATGTGGGCCAACGTATATAATCTCCATAGGCAGAAAGCATAGCAGTAAGCAGCAATTCAGAATTTTTAGGACACATTATAAGTCTAGAAGGCGTACGGCTAAAAAAAACTGAAAGTAAAAGCAATACAAGAATTTCCTTTGCCAAAAACATCAAGGGAAATTATGGCAAGTTCATTCCAGATTTTACTAATAATGCAAAACCCATAATTTATTACTTTAAGATACCAGCAAAAGTTGACATAAAAAAGGAGAATCTAATAAAGCATTTGAAAAATTAAAATTATCAATCATGAACCACCCAATATTTTTATGTACACATATTAATAATAAATTTCAGGTGAAAACTGACGCAAGTAATTTTGCAATAGGAGCTATGTTGTCACAAGATAACAATCCAATTAGTTTCTCAAGTAGAACGCTCAAGGACCACGAACAAAATTACAGTACAAAAGAAAAAGAGCTGCTAGCAATAATAAGAGCAGTAAAATATTTTCGACTATATTTAGCCACTTTTTTGGCTAAGCAACATAAAAAAACTCAACATGAAATGACAAGGTTGTCGTATCAAACTTTGTGAATATAATTTCTCAATCAAATATTTAGAAGACAATTTAACCCACGTATCAGATGTCTTATCATGCATCAAAATTGATGAAAATATGCTACGCGCACAAGATATTAACACACAAGCTACAGCACATAGCGCTGCAGAAGATAATAAAAACTTAATACATCTAATAGAAAACAATTAAACTATTTTAATAGACAAATAAAAGGATTAGAAGTGATACCGAAAAGGTAGAACTTGAACCATATTTTCAAAAATTAAGAATAAAATTGAATATTTAAACTCAAATATTGGAAAACCTAAACAGATATTGATAAAAAATGTATGCACCAATTGAATATGACTCAGAATTTGAAATAATGCAACGCATTTAAAGAAATTTTGAACCTAAAACACCTCAAATATTACGAACAAATATTAAACTAAAAAACATTAGGAGCCATGCAGAATTTAGAGAACCAAAGTTAGCAACCATAAGAAACTTTTACATCCAGGTATCGAAAAGATTGTCAGACTTTTTAAAGAAACGTAACGTACTTTTAACCAGACTATTAAAATTTAATCCAAAACATAACAAACGAATGTGAAGTTTATAATCTAGCAAAGATTGATCACAAAAACACATCATATAAATTTAAAATTACACCAGAAGTAGAAAACTGAAGAGAAACCTACGTAGTAGATAATTATTCAATAAAAAACCACAAATAATTAACATGCATTGATTAAAATTCAAAATTCGCAATTGTAATTGAACTAAATGGCAAGTATAGGTAGATGGTAGTTAAAAGAGGACTCTGCTAATATCAGAAGCTTTATGTTAATCTTGTTCTCTTGCAAATAAACTACGAAACAGAATAGAAGTCTTTTTATCTACTTGATCCTTTTTCTGTGCTTTGTTTGGGATGCCTCCCTGTTGGGATATTTCTAGTGTGCCTAAGCTGCACATAAAGAAAACACACGTAGTGGTTCGGTTAAACGTTTAATAGAAACTTCAAAGCATGAGTACAAAAATCTGAACAAGTACTCAATTACAGAATGAGTACTATGCTGATACAATGTAGCCAGATTATAAAGAAGCTTAACAGTTTATTGTCACTATTTTAACACTCCCCTTTAAGGTTATAGGCAGGCATATGATTAGGAAGCGTATAAAAAGAACTCGTAGTAAAAACTTAAGAAGTACAGTTAACGAGCTAGAGGAATTCTCACGAGAAAATTAATTCGCAAACCGTTGTCAAGTGGTGCAAATTTAGGGGGTTATCCATATCAAATATATACAAAATTGTGACACATCATTTGCAGCTTGGACAAAGCTGAAGGCGGTGCATCAGCCAACGGGACCGGTGCGTAAGGTATCTTTATGCAAAATGCTGTTAAGTTTGCATATGTAAGACGGTCAAAATGTGTGTAGTCATTTGAACATATGAAGTGAAATCTTGGATCAGCTGGCGTAAGTGGGCATAGATATGCCTGACGAGCTGAAAATAATCATCCTTCTTTCTATTCTACCAAAAATTACGAAATCTTTGTTGTCGCCATTGAGACGCGAGATGTGTTGCCAGTATATCAAAGTCAGGCAAAATGGAGAAACGCATGCTTTTACAGTTCACCTGAAAAGCAGTGTCAAAAAGAGACATACAACAAATATCGTATGCTTTAATTGCGGCAAGCGAGGCCACATAAAAGAAGAGAGCAAAGAAGAAACACAGAAGGGATTCAGTTTGTTAGGTTCTTTGGACGCAATTGGATTTGATCGCTTAAAGTGGTGCTCAGATAGTGGCGCTACAAGCCACATGTGATGTAATCGGGCAATGTTTACCAAGAGGGAAAAACATTCAGAGATGATCGGCTTGGCAGGGGACAGCTTTTTACAAGCAGAGGGAAAAGGCGAGGTAAAGTTACAAACAGATCGCTATACAATTGTTATGAACAATGAACTGTGTGGGCCGGATTTAAAAGTCAATTTTTTGTCGGTTGGTCAAGTTGTAGCACTTCAGCAACAAACACGCAATAATTACTCAGGATAGCGAGTGTATTTTGAGGGTCAAGTAGCTGGGAAATTATTACACTTTTGAAAGTAAAACCAACAACTGTTTTGCTGCAGCATGTGTGTATGGAACAATTCAAACAAAGTATAAATCCAATTCGGTCGTTGTAGCAGAAAGTGAATTTCATGACACATAAACTAAATACCTAATATAATTAAAAAATTAAACAACCAGAATAATCTCATGTTTGCTGAACTTCCAGCAACGAATTATATAAAGGGCCAAAATTTAAACCAATTGCTTCAACAAATACGGAACGTGCCAGACTTTGAGGGAGATCCTAAACCCGTGGGTTCATTTATCGGAAGGATGGATTATCTGCTTCAGCTGTATATACCGGTGAATGAGCTCTAGATATCCGGGGATGCCCAGAAGGTACCCAGAATGCTGCAAATCAACAACTAGCGCAAACTCAGGGAAGCTTTAATCTCCCAATACAAGACGCAAACACCCGTGGAAGAGCAACTGCGAAGATTATATAATACCAATTATCAAGGTAATTTACGAAAATTTTTTATAGTGGCGCTACAAGCCACATGTGATGTAATCGGGCAATGTTTACCAAGAGGGAAAAACATACAGAGATGATCGACTTGGCAGGGGACAGCTTTTTACAAGCAGAGGGAAAAGGCGAGGTAAAGTTACAAACAGATCGCTATACAATTGTTATGAACAATGAACTGTGTGGGCCGGATTTAAAAGTCAATTTTTTGTCGGTTGGTCAAGTTGTAGCACTTCAGCAACAAACATGCAATAATTACTCAGGATAGCGAGTGTATTTTGAGGGTCAAGAAGCTGGGAAATTATTACACTTTTGAAAGTAAAACCAACAACTGTTTTGCTGCAGCATGTGTGTACGGAACAATTCAAACAAAGTATAAATCCAATTCGGTCGTTGTAGCAGAAAGTGATTTTCATGACACATAAACTAAATACCTAATATAATTAAAAAATGAAACAACCAGAAGAATCTCATGTTTGCTGAACTTCCAGCAATGAATTATATAAAGGACCAAAATTTAAACCAATTGCTTCAACAAATACGGAACGTGCCAGACTTTGAGGGAGACCCTAAACCCGTGGGTTCATTTATCGGAAGGATGGATTATCTGCTTCAGCTGTATATACCGGCGAATGAGCTCTAGATATCCGGGGATGCCCAGAAGGTACCCAGAATGCTGCAAATCAACAACTAGCCCAAACTCAGGGAAGCTTTAATCTCCCAATACAAGACGCAAACACCCGTGGAAGAGCTACTGCGAAGATTATATAATACCAATTATCAAGGTAATTTACGAAAATTTTTTATTTATTTTATTATTAATTTTTTCTAAAATTAGAAAGGAATTTAAATAATTTCAGATTGTACACTGTTAAAGTTCAAGTTCAATTATGAATTATGCTATCACTAAGATTTATGAACCAGTTTACATTTGTTCTTATTCTATGAACCTTTTGTAATTACTCCTCACTCTAAAATAAACGTTCGTCGTGTTCACATTGTTCGTCGTGTGTTCTCAGTTCTTATTTGGTTGCCTTATTATTACTTTGCCCTGTGCAGACTCTTTTACACTAACATTGGTTATGGGCCCAGAGTCACGTGAGTATAAATAAGGAAAAATGAGTCAATTTCAAATCGAAAAGTTAAATGATAAAAACTACGATGTATGGGCTATACAGATGAAGAGTGTTCTAATTCACCAAGAACTTTGGAATGTAGTCTGTGGCAAGTTGGAGGTCAACGCAGCTGCTGCAAATACAGTTTTGATGGATGAAAATGCGCTCGCGTGCATTGTGTTAAATGTTAATGTGGCGCAATTAAGCTATGTAAAAAATGCACAGTCCTCTAAAGAAGCGTGGGACAAATTACGTGAAGTGCATGTGCCGACGGGTCCGATTCATAAAGTTTCGTTGTATAAAAAGTTGCTAAACATGAAATTAGACATAAACGAAAATGTATCGCAATATATAAATTCTTTATTGAGGTTTTTGACAAGTTAACTGAAGTGAGCATTGACTTGCAAGACGAGTTAAAAGTAATTATATTGCTGTCAAGTTTAAGCACGGAATATGAACATTTCGTTGTTGCAATGGAGACAAGAGACTCATTGCCAGATTTTGATGTACTTAAAATAAAGCTATTGGCAGAGGCTGATAGAATATCACAAAATTGTGAAATAGGTAACAAGCAGCAAGCATTCTTCGTAGGCGCTCGTTCGGAGAAAAGAGAACACAAGAACGAAGGTCGCGCAAAGAAAGACTGGAAATTTAACGGAATATGTTTCAATTGCGGTAAACGAGGCCATAAATCGGCGGAATGCAAACAGAAGCGAGAGAAACAAAAGCAGTGCGAAAATCAAAACGAAGGACAACAGCAAAAATGCTCGTACGCCGTATACACAGCAATGCAAAAAGAACATGGAAAAAAGCTAGTTGGTTTCTGGACAGTGGTGCCACTACGCATATGTATGTGTTTTAACAGAAATTTGAAAGAGGAAACATAACGAATTATGTTAGTGGGAGATAAATTCATAGAATCTGCAGGCAAAGGAGTCGTTACAATAAAAACGCATAATTGTGAAATTCTGTTGCATGATGTATTGTATGTCCCGTCACTGCATATAAACTTATATTCGGTCAGCAAGCGTTGAAATTCGGACATTCAGTTGTTTTCAAGAACAATCGTGCAGTAGCTAAATGCAAAAACGGTTACTAATGGCTGATTTAATCGGAAATTTGTTTTTGTTTGATGATGTGAATCAAAATAAATTGTTTTCAATGCAAGAAAAAGCAATAGTTTGGCACAATCGGTATGGCCACCTAAACTTTCGCAGCTAATAAATAGTGAACGTGTCCACGGTATTGACTTAAAAAACTTCTCAACTGAAATAAATTGCAACACATGTAATTTATCGAAAATTTGTGCATTGCCATTTAAAACTAACGATAAGGGTGCAACTAATTGTTTGGATTTAATACACACGGACGTATGCGGGCCTATAAATGTTCCATCAATTGGTGGTGCGAAATATTTCATAGCATTCATAGACGATCGGTCCAAAAGAATTTTTGTATATTTTATGAAATCGAAAAACGAAGCATTTGATAAATTTGAAACATTTAAAAACCTAATTGAGTGTCAAATGCAACACAAAATAAAAGCCATCCGTAGGGACAATGGCAAAGAGTTTGTAAATGGTAAATTCGATGCGCTGTTAAAAAGATGTGGCATAAAAAGACAGTTAACAGTGCCCTATACGCCACAACAAAACGGAGTGGCAGAGAGAGCGAATCGAACGCTAGTGGAAATGGCTCGCGCTATGATGGTCCATGCAAACGTTGAAGAATCCCTATGGGCTGAATCTGTTGCAACTGCAGCTTACATACGGAATAGGTCCCCCTCCCAGGCACTGCAAGGCACTACTCCTTATGAACTTTGGAGCGGCCGCAAGCCATCAGTGTCTCATCTACGAATTTTTGGGTCACCCGTCTACGCGCTGGAAAAGAATATATGTTTGTTGGCTACTCTCTAACTGCAAAGGCATATCGACTGTTTGACAAAGACACTAAACAAGTGATCGAGAGGCGTGTCGTCAAATTTGTTGAAAGAGAAGCGCAAAAATTAGATGTTCAATCCCCATCTAATGACGATTTTACTTCTTTTATAATTAGCAGTAACATATATGGGGATCCCAATGTTGGAGAGGCAGCGCCAGAGGAGCTGCCAGCGCAGGCAGTTACAGCAGAGCCAGCAATCAATGAAGAAATCCAAAACCAAGAAGCCATAATAGATAATCATTCAGACGATGATATGGAGAATTATGAGAGTTTTGGAGATTCTGATTCAACGAGCAGCCCTGATGAAGAAGTGGGCATACGACGAGGCCCACGTAGGCCTACGCTTATTCGAACTGGAAGACCTGGAAGGCCAAGGAAGCAGTACAACGAGCTTCATATTATGACAAACTATGACATGGAAACGCCAAATACAGCTAAGCAGGCGTTGCATGGCAAACATGCGTTTGAGTGGGAGGAATCTATGAAATGTGAGTACGATGCCCTCATCGCAAACAACACCTGGTCGCTGGTTGATCTTCCACCCAATGCAAAAGTTATTGGATGCATGTGGGTATATAAAGTGAAAACAGACAGCCAGGGTAATATTGAGCGGTTCAAGTCAAGACTAGTCGCTAAGGGTTGGAACCAGCAATATGGCGTGAACTTCAGTGAAACATTTTCGCCAGTCATACGACATGAAAATATTAGAATGTTGTTGGCTGTAGCTGCAGAAAAAGAATTATATCTGCATCAAATGGACGTTTCAAATGCCTACCTCAACAGCGAGCTCAGCGAGAGTGTCTATATGAAGCAGCCGGAACATTTTGTCAGCAAAGATTACCCAAATCGTGTTCTGAAGTTGTACAAAGCGTTGTACGGACTCAAGCAGTCAGGCAGAGCTTGGAACAGCACTCTAGATGACGCATTAAAAAGACTGGGATTTAAAGCCACACAAAATGAACCATGCATGTATAAAAATATTTCTGAAGATTCGTACAATTTGATAGCTGTATATGTGGATGATTTAATAATAGCTTGTTCTAAACGCTCAGATCTAATGTACTTTAAGAAGAAGTTGCAGGAAATGTTTGATGTTCACGACAATGGCCAGTTAAATCACTTTTTAGGCATTGAAATACAGCGTGAAGGAGAATTAGGTGCTATCTCTATTTGTCAGAAACAGTATATAAGGTGCCTACTGGTGAAATACGGCATGAACGTCTGTCGTCCTGTATCGACACCTTTCACTTACGTATCTGGTCATCTCAAGTCGGCCGCCGCAAAGCACATATTGCGCTACCTGGCAAAGACAATTGACCTAAAACTCCATTATCGAAAAACTGGTCAAGGATTCCACGCATTTGTCGATGCAGACTGGGCTAATGACAGCCTGGATAGAAAATCGTATACTGGTTTGGATTTCATCTTGGAGGTTCAGCATTTTCTTGGGAATCAAAAAAACAAGGAGTGGTCGCTCAGAGCAGTACTGAGGCTGAATATGTAGCCTTATCAATGGCGGCAAAAGAGGCAACATATCTACGACGACTACTGGAAGAGATTGAGATTCATCGTCCAACAGAGCCCGTGCAAATCTATGGTGACAATTTGAGTGCTCAGCAAATTGCAGCTAATCCTGTACACCATAAGCGAACAAAGCATATCGATATTAAATATCATTACATACGAGTGGTTTTAGCATTAAAAATTGTTTGTATTATGTTCCCACAAATGAAAATGTTGCAGATATCTTTAAAAAAAATGTACAGAAAGAAAAGCATCAGAAATTTGTTAAATTGCTCGGTTTGGTTGAATAAGAAATACTGTATGTCAAATTAAAATATTAACTTAAGAAGAAGTGTTAAAGTTCAAGATCAATTATGAATTATGCCACTACTAAGATTTATGAACCAGTTCACATTTGTTCTTATTCTATGAACCTTTTGTAATTACTCCTCACTCTAAAATAAACGTTCGTCGTGTTCACATTGTTCGTCGTGTGTTCTCAGTTCTTATTTGGTTGCCTTATTATTACTTTGCCCTGTGCAGACTCTTTTACACTAACATACACAAAAGCTATGCATAATAATGTAAAAAATTTATTAAATAAAATACTACCAGATAGACCCTTTATGTCCCTCGCAAGATACGACATATCTACTATTTCGAAATTAAAACAAGTAGTACAATAATTATTTAAATACTAACATGGCTATCAATTTTACACGAAATACTTAACCTCAATTTATCCCAAATTACACAACTAACAATCATCAAACACACAATTTTTCTCAACAACCAAGCCTATGTTAGCAACTAGCTCAACAATTCAAACAGAATTTACAGCAAGCACAAATAAAAAATTTTTTAAATCTAAATGCTACTTTAGGTAGAGATTTATCAAATATATCGAACAAAGGGTGTGCGAGAAAATACTAGGCCTCCCTAAAATGATAAAAATTATCAACAATCAGAAAACTATTAGGAAAATTATGCACAATAAGAGTATTGTTGTCAGAACCACCAATATTAGGAGATTCAGAATAATGAAATATAAAAAGAAACTTTGCCAATTGGAGCCTCGGAATAAGCCAGTACATAGAAACTACAATTAATAACATACGTTACAGATATCTCATTAACACAGGGTCGTCAATAAAGATAATGTGGGTAAATTTCCTTAATATTATTATTATACAAGACCAAACTTGATTAGAACTATAACAGGGGTCTCAAAACTGAACCATTATGTATCTACTAATAAACTTTTAGACAAGACCAAATAGTTGACATACACGATATATCACCTCACTATGACATGCTTTTAGGCAGAAATTTATTAAAGGCAATCGACGTCATAATTGACTACACTCATGACAGTGTGACTGTGTGAATGAAGTATGACTTAATGGCCATTATTGCTTAGTAGATTAATGAAATGTCATGATTTAATTTCCATTATTATTTATTAGATTTAAGGAAATACGATGAAAATCATTGATTAGATTTAAGGAAATACCATAAAGTGAATATAATAATAATAAGAATAAATAATGTGAAGTCAGAGTGGAACAAGAGTGGATCCGTTAGAAATTAAGAGGAGCCAATTATGTTGCTAAATCGAATCACATGCAACTCTGACTCCTAACAATGTTAACAGTAGGAGTAAAAGAGAACAAATGGTAGAGAGACAGAGTTTTCGCCGCAGAGCAAAAAGGGTGAAAGAAGGGTCGTGAGCTGCTGAGACTGATCAGCCAGAACACTTGGGAATCATCGAGCCTGAGTATCGGACGTGTGAACGCAACAGACTTAGAGGGACCGTGAGTTAGCCGTGAAGTTAAGGAATTGGGATCAAGTATTGACTGTGCAACAGGGCCTTTTATTTCAGGCCTTTCATTCTGCAGCGGAGTGATCACAGCAGCCCCTATCACGCTGACCTATTATAACCTAACCGCGGCGGAGCGATCCCAGCGGCTCCCTCTCTGTACCAAAAATATTAATCACTCTGTGGTGGAGCTATCCCTACAGCTCTCTACCCCGGCAAACTTCTCGGCAAACTACAAATTTCTTGTAGAGTGGACTTGGTAAGACTGAGTTGTATTACCCCGGCTAAGAAACTACTTTACAAGTGGCGCCCGAGCAGGGACCCTAGGTGTGAAGGGGCATGGCATTAACATGGCCTAAAAGACCCCGAAAGTGCCGCCAGAGTGAATATAGGGCCAAAAAGGCAGCGTTAACTGATGAGTTAGCTGCCCGCGGCATAGGAAAAGGGAACATCAAAGTCCCACTGGGGTGTCAGCAGCAAGCGCATATGCGCAGCCAGACAAGTGGTGACAGGAGGAAAATAGAAGATACTCGAAAACTAACTTACGGTCATGTACGCTCACACACAAGCACCCGCCTATACATACAGGGGTCTGTTCGCGGTCGAAATTCGGCAGAGCGAGTGCAAACGGTACATCTACCCACCGTAGGGCAAATCGTTCGGCACGCGACGAAATTGTGCGGTCAGTAAGCGCGACGAGAAAATGTTAAAACAATGAAGTGAATTCTGTGTGACCTTAACATTAATATTATATTGGCGAATAGTTTTTTTTCATAAATAAATAAAACTGTGGAAACAAAAAATAAATGAAGGTGAATATTTAATAAGGTTACGATTACGTTGAAGATTTTTTTATCTTTTTTTTAATAATGGCAATAATGAAGCGAGTGTAAGCGTTCGTGAACATAGTACGACGGTGAAAGATTTAATTTTTTGTTTTGTGGTTCGGTGGAAATAATTAAAATAAAATAATTAAAAACGGCATTAATTAAATTAAATAAAATAACTAAAAACGAAATTAAATAAAATAAAGCAGAAATAAAATAATTATAAATAAAATAATTAAAATTAAAATCAAAGTAAACTAATTAACCCCCCCCCCATCACCCCTCCCATTCACAAAACCAAAACACAAAATAATTATACAAAACAAAAAATCTTCAACATTACCCCCCCCCCCTCTTCCTAATAGTTACAATAACCTTCACTTACAAAAATCCCCCAAAAACTAATTTCCCCCCCCCCCCCCCTATATTCCATTGGAAAACCTCAATTCGAAACAAAAAATCCCCAAAACATAAATCTCCCCTCCCCTTCCCCAATCCACAGGCTACCAAAACCTCCCAATCTCAAAATAAAATCCCAAAACACCCACCCATCTCCCTCCCCTACCTATAATAAAATAAACACAATAGAAAGTTAAAAACACTTCACCACCCCCCCCCCCCCGTCACCGTTCTCCACAGAACCATTCAAAGAAAAACGAGACCCCATAAACAGACAGACGACAGACACAGACCATCTATACCACTCCTTCTCAAATATATCTTTGCTTCCCTCTCCCCCCAATCCCTCAGAAAAATAAAATAGAAAAGAGAAGAAAATATTTAAAATTAAAATCAAAATAACAAGAATACAAAACAAAAAACAATTAATAAAAAAATATCTAAAATAAAAATAATTGAAAATGATATTGAAACGAAACAATTGAAATATTTTAAATATGATATCAAAGTGGAATAATTAAATCGAATAAAATAATTAAAAACAGACGAGCATAAACACAGAGTAGCTTACGGAAATAAAAGGCAGTGGGAAACAATTATCCGATAAAAAAAGGAAAAACGAGCAACCCAAAAAGAAGAAAACGAAACTCGGATATCAAAGAGGAGGACCGATAAACAAAGATAAGAGGTTAAGTACGAAAGGATGGATACGGGTGAGTGTCAGAATCCAGGGGTGGACGTACGGTGGATCCACTTGCGACGGAAGGAGGAGCTGGAGGCGATTATTCGCGAGTTCGGGCTGACCGAGCTAGGGCGGGTCGAAGACTTGCTTCATCGAATGGCAAGTTTCGTTTCCGAGGGTTCACATTCGGCCAAAATATGGGCTCGGTTAGCCGAGTTGGAGGCCAATTGAATGGGACAGACGGTCGAAGTCAGGAAGTGGGGCATACGATTCGATGGGCTGCTCGTTGGTTCATGACAAGTGGGCTAAGAGATGTGTCTTGGAGTTCAAGGAGGGATTCTTAGATTTCTTTTTGCCCCCGAGATACTTCGAATTGTTGGAAGACGAAATCCGGGTTCGCCATCAACGAGATGGCGAAAGATTCAAACAGTATGTGGTGGACATAAGGGCGAGGATGCACCACGCTGGTTACAGCCCCGAGAGATAACTAAATAGGATGTATGACAACGCAGACCCAGAATATAATTTGAATGTGCGGAGACAAGATTTCTCGTCGCTGTCGAAGCTTATATAATAAATATAATAAATAAAGCAGCAGGGTCAACAGTGCCCGTCTGGTTCGCAATCTCGATTAGGGATTAGCATGGGTAGCTAGGTGACGGGCAAGCGCAGACAACAACTGGCATAAACAACCCGTTTATGATAGCTTCATCGCCAGTCGGCGGGGTTGCTCTCAGCGGGGCAGTCCCAGGGGCACTACCGGTACCAAGAGAAGAGACCGGCAATAGGATGATTGGTCAAGAATCTGGAGGAATGGCTAGGCGACGGCCGATATGCTTCCGGTGCGGGCAAGAGGGGACCTACAGTCAAGTCTCTAGCTCTTGTAGGTTCTGAGATCCTTACGTTTATACATACGGACAGACGGACGGACGCACAAATACATTATACCCTTTTTACCCATTTTCAATGGGTTCAGGGTATAATAATAATAATAAGAATAAGTAACGTGAAGTCAGATTATTACAAGGGTGGATCCGTTAGAAATTAAGAGGAGCCAATTATGTTGCTAAATCGAATCACATGCAACTCTGACTCCTAACAATGTTAACAGTAGCAGTAGAAGAGAACAAATGCTAGAGCGAGAGAGTTTTCGCCGCAGAACAAAAAGGGCAAAAAGAGGGTCGTGAGCCGCTGAGGCTGATCAGCCACAACCCTTTTGAATCAGCGAGCGTGAGTATCGGACGTGTGAACGCAACGACGGAAAACAGACTTAGAGGGGCCGTGAGGTAGCCGTGAGATTAAGGAATTGGAATCAAGAATAGACGGTGCAGCAGGGCCAGAAAAGTTAAGGCAAATAAAGCAGAAACGATCATACATAAAGTGCATCAGTGTTTACACATTGTTCTATATTACAAATCGGCCGAATAGGGATTGTGTATTTTCAGGACTTTCATTCTGCGGCGGAGTGATCCCAGCAGCGCCCCATCACGCTGTCCTATCATAACCTAAACGCGGCGGAGCGATCAGAACGGCTACCTCTCTTTACAACAATTTTAATTAAACTATTAAAAGTACTACAAAATTTCAGTGGCATTCAATATCGAGAAGGTGATAATTTTCCTTCACGATTGTTAAGCACGAAATTAATATCATGAGAATCCAATTTTAAAAAAAATCGCACGGTCACCCTTTCGCTTTCGAACAAGAAGTCGAAAAGCAAATTAAAGATATGTTAATTAATCTTTGGTTATTATTATGTTAGGTATTATTTGGCATATCCAGTCGCATTATTGTTGTCCATTATGAATAGCACCAAAAAAGGCAGACGCCTCAGGAAAAATAAAATTTAGATTAGTGGTCGATCACAGAGGATTAAACGACATTACATTTATGATAAATTTCCCATTCCAAATATGGACGAGATTTTGGGAATTTTAACAACAATATTCATATATTTTACACCAATAGATGGTAATGCCTCGGTGAACCCTCCACACATAAGGAATGCCCAAATAAGTCGGGGATGGTATCTATTCCACGTGGTTTTTTCTCAAGATTTCATTTACGGCGGCGGAACTTAATTTTATAGCGTATTTTATTAAATATAAGCAATTAAAAGTTGCGATAGCGCAGTGGCAGCACGATTTTAAAGTGTCGTGCAGCAACGATACTACTTCACGATGTTTTTTCGATAATTTTTGAACTATCGTCAACGCTTTGAGATGAGCGAATGAGAGCTGCTAACTATCGATGATGAATCATTAAAAATTTCGAATTTTCGATTTGGCGGAGGCTATTGTCACTAACCATACAATGCATAGACTTGTCAAATGTCGTTTTTATCGGATACCGATATATCGTCAACGAGTGAGCCCCATGGGTGCTCGCGCCCATTTTAGTGTGCCCAGACAAAGTAAGACTGCTGAGAGTGGCAGCCGAACGCCGGCCTCGAAAGCCGAACGTTCAGTATGAAGCCGCATCTCGCTCAGCGCACAACGCCGCTGCGGCTGTTGCTATTTCGTAATATATGTATGTTAGTTTCAGCCCAAATACATACATATGTGTGTATGCGTGTGCAGAGTGTGCCTCGCTCTCACTTATTGCTTTGCGCACTTGTGTGCATCTCCTTCTCCCTGCATAGCTTCTCAAAAACCCCGAGATCTACAAACATACATACATATGTTTGTGTTGTGTGGATGTGCGCACAAGTAGATCGCGGCGTTTGTCGCGAGCCAGAGATTTTTTCTTCAATTGTGTGCCCTTTGTGCCTGTGGCACACACATTCAAATGCTCTATCATGTATTTCTTCGTCCAGTCAGCCATAATGAGAAGATTTTGATATATTTATATTTATTAAAAACTTAAATGACCTAAATGATATATTTATACATTATATTTTAATATTGTTGTTTACTGTAGGGATCAATTTTGCTTAAAATTAAAAAAAAAAAAATAAGTCGTATTTCTGCAAGGGTAATTCTTCGTCGGCTTGTCGAATAATTTAAGAAAAGACCAAAAATTGAAAATGTTCAATTTTGTTGACTTGCTACTTGTGCACACGCACACCCTTTCGAGTAAGCAGTTGGGTGACATTATTAGAGGGTTTGGCCTGTTCATGTGCAAAACTCCTATTTTCCATGCATGTTGTAAGGGTAAGGGTACCTGAACGTTGGCATAAGTGCATGATAACTCTTTGGGCCTGCCAAGCACACACACCGATCAAGGGTTTGTCGTGAGACAGAGATATTTTCATCAATGGGTGCGTAAATTTGGGCGACGGGCACGGTCTTTGTTTTTTCGCCATGCCTGCGGTGGGCTGTCGGCCGTGTAAGGCACAAATGTGTGAACAGGCAACGAACAGGTGAACCGCACTTGTCGTTCGTTTGCACTTTGATATGGAAAAAAAGCAAGTGATATTTTAATGTATTTTTCGACATTGCAAACATTTTGGGTTAAAGGGTATTATGGCAGGCAATAAACGATCAGAATGTCTAGCATGCGTCTGCATCCATAAAAAAACAAAGACCGTGCCCGTCGCCCAAATTTACGCACCCATTGATGAAAATATCTCTGTCTCACGACAAACCCTTGATCGGCTCATTCGCACACATTTTGTGTGTGTGCGTGTCTGTGTGTAGAGCTCGAAATTCAGAAATGCCAAAAAGTTCAAATTTTATCAAATTTGCATCGGGCAGGCAGGCAGGCAACCAACACGCACACAAACGCACAAATGCTTCCATCCATATAGAAAAGTGTGTAAGTGTGTGTGCTTGGCAGGCCCAAAGAGTTATCATGCACTTATGCCAACGTTCAGGTACCCTTACCCTTACAACATGCATGGAAAATAGGAGTTTTGCACATGAACAGGCCAAACCCTCTAATAATGTCACCCAACTGCTTACTCGAAAGGGTGTGCGTGTGCACAAGTAGCAAGTCAACAAAATTGAACATTTTCAATTTTTGGTCTTTTCTTAAATTATTCGACAAGCCGACGAAGAATTACCCTTGCAGAAATACGACTTATTTTTTTTTTTTAATTTTAAGCAAAATTGATCCCTACAGTAAACAACAATATTAAAATATAATGTATAAATATATCATTTAGGTCATTTAAGTTTTTAATAAATATAAATATATCAAAATCTTCTCATTATAGCTGACTGGACGAAGAAATACATGATAGAGCATTTGAATGTGTGTGCCACAGGCACAAAGGGCACACAATTGAAGAAAAAATCTCTGGCTCGCGACAATCGCCGCGATCTACTTGTGCGCACATCCACACAACACAAACATATGTATGTATGTTTGTAGATCTCGGGGTTTTTGAGAAGCTATGCAGGGAGAAGGAGATGCACACAAGTGCGCAAAGCAATAAGTGAGAGCGAGGCACACTCTGCACACGCATACACACATATGTATGTATTTGGGCTGAAACTAACATACATGTATTACGAAATAGCAACAGCCGCAGCGGCGTTGTGCGCTGAGCGAGATGCGGCTTCATACTGAACGTTCGGCTTTCGAGGCCGGCGTTCGGCTGCCACTCTCAGCAGTCTTACTTTGTCTGGGCACACTAAAATGGGCGCGAGCACCCATGGGGCTCACTCGTTGACGATATATCGGTATCCGATAAAAACGACATTTGACAAGTCTATGCATTGTATGGTTAGTGCTATTGTGCATTTAAAGTTTATGAAACTAAAATACCAAAAGTACTATTGACATTTGCAATATTTTGTTTTCAATAATTAAATATACATTTAATTTTAAATTTAACTTGAACATTTTGTAATTAATGTAAGCTTTTAAATGTGGTTGTATAATAAATTTAAAAAATTATAATATATATAAAAATTGATTTATTAATTATATTTATGTTTCATATTATTAATAGAATTTTAAGATTAATTTTTAAAATATGTATAAATGACTAGCGTTTCCACTCGGCTTTAACCATTTCTAGTTATTTCATTAAATTTGTATAATCAAATTTTAAATAATTAATTTCCCCCCCATTCTTGCGCTTGGCATATTAGTATCTTTCTGCACTACAATGAACCTGACACGTCTAAGTCAACTAGCTTTCGCGTTATTAAGGCTCACATTGCACTCATACGGACGTTGCTTGGTATGTATACTGTGGATAACAATAATAAGTATGTATTAGAATATATGCGGCTTTTTTAAATTTTTTTTTTTTATAAATTTATTATATAACCACATTTAAAAGCTTACATTAATTACAAAATATTCAAGTTAAATTTACAATTAACTGTATATTTAATTATCGAAAACAAAATATTGCAAATGTCAATAGTATTTATGGTATTTTAGTTTCATAAACTTTGAATGCACAATAGCCTCCGCCAAATCGAAAATTTGATATTTTTAATGATTCATCATCGATAGTTAGCAGCTCTCATTCGCTCATCTCAAAGCGTTGACGATAGTTCAAAAATTATCGAAAAAACATCGTGAAGTAGTATCGTTGCTGCACGACACTTTAAAATCGTGCTACCACCGCGTTATCGCAACTTTTAATTACTTATATTTAATAAAATACGCTATAAAGTTAAGTTCCGCCGACGTAAATGGAATCTTGAGAAAAAACTACGTGGAATAGATACCATCCCCGACTTATTTGGGCATTCCTTATGTGTGGAGGGTTCACCGAAGCATTACCGAAGACGGACATTACAATTATACTCGAATGCTCCACTTAAAAATGCACCAGCAACTTTCTAAAGTACATGAATCATGTTCTTCGTGATAAACAAGCAGTGTCTTGTTAATTTGGACGACATTATTGTCTTCTCCACATCACTTGATGAACATTTAAATTCAATAAACAAAGTTATTGAAAATTTAATACAAATTTGAAACTCCAATTATATTTGTGCGAATTTTATAAAGGGAAACAGAATTTTTAGGCCACTTTATCTGTCTAGAAGGCGTACTGCCAAAAAAAACTGAAAGTTAGAGCAATAAAAGAATTTCCTTTGCCAAAAACATCGAGGGAAATTAAATCATTTCTAGGCTTATGTGGTTATTATCGCAAGCCGATTCCAGATTTTGCTAAAATTGCAAAACCCATGACTTATTACTTTAAGAAAGCACCAAAAATTGACATTAAAAATGGAGAATATAATAAAGCATTTGAAAAATTAAAATTATCAATCATAAACGACCCAATATTTTTACGTCCAGATATTAAAAATAAATTTCAGGTAAAAACTAACTTAAGTAATTTTGCAATAGGAGCTGTGTTGTCACAAGATAACAATCCAATTAGTTTCTTAAGTAGAAACGACCACGAACAAAATTACAGTACAATAGAAAAAGAGTTGTTAATAATGTAAGCAGTAAAATAATTTCGACTATATTTATATGGCAGACCATTTGAAATTTTAAACGATTAGAAGCCATTTCTTTGGGTAAACAACATTAAAGAAGCCAACATGAAATTACAACGTTGTCGTATCAATCTTTGTGAATATAATTTCTCAATCAAATATTTAGAAGGCAATTTAACCCACGTATCAGATGTGTTATCACGCTTCAATATTGAAAAAAATATGCTAGGCGCACAAGATATTAACACACAAGCTACAGCACATAGCGCTGCAGAAGAAAAAAACTTAATACATCTAATAGAAAACCATTAAACTATTTTAATAGACCAATAGAAAGAAGTAGAAGTGATTCCGGATAGGTAGAGCTTGAACCAAATTTTCAAAAATTAAGAATGAAATTAAATATTTAAACTTAAACATTGGAAAATTTAAACATATATTGATCAAAAATTTTGCACCAATTCAAGCGTATTACATATTGAATACGACTCAGACTTTGAAATAATGCAACAAGCATTTAAAGAAATTATGAACCTAAAACACCTCGAATATTACGAACAAATAATCAACTTAAAGACATTGGGAGCTATGCTAAATTCAAAGAAATAATAGTAAGCAACCAGAAAATACTTTTACATCCAGGTATCGAAAAGATTGTCAGACTTTTTAAAGAACCGTAACGTAATATTTGTAATCTAGCAAAGATTTATCACAAAAACACATTATATAAATTTAAAATTACACCAGAAGTAAAAAACCACAACTAATTAACATGTATTGATTTATATTCAAAATTTGCAATTGTAATTGAACTAAACCGCAAGTATTGGATGGAAAATAAAGCTGGACTCATTCAAATATTTATCAACTAGCGGGTATATCTTGGCCTTGCCCGTGGCACGTGTAAAGTAAATATTCTCAAAAAGTGCGAAACACCCCTTAAATGAATTTAAACAAAGATCTTTGCAAATGTTTTAGTAGCTGATCGGATGGTAAACAAAAAACTTTCATACATCCGTTTTCCGCCAATATACCAAATCGCTGAAACACGAATACATTAAGTTCTTATGTAGAGCTTTGAAAATAAGTTTGAAAAGAGTCGAACAAAACTAAAAACTTTACCAAAAAAATCGTTAAATCGCATTTCTACTGAAGAAGTTTTGATTATGCAAAATGAAAAACACGTCTTAAAAGAATTTTCATATAAATCTTTGGAAAAGGATTTGAGGCCTATCGGATCGTAATCAAAAAAGTTTCACACTATCGTTTTTCGCGACATTTCCACACTTGCGGTTGCATTTTCCCGAAACCCCGTCTTAACGTGCACCTACATTTCATAAGTAACTACCTTATGAGATGTAGGTGCACGTTAAGTGAAAATTTCAGCTTCCTAGCTCTTACGGTTTGGGCTGTGCGTTGTTAACCAATCAGTCAGTCAGTCAGGAAAAACAGATTTATATATAGAAATATGGGAAAAAGTACAACTCTGAAGACAGATAGGGACATTGCTTTTATGAGTTTATCTCTGTAAGAATGGTTGAATAAGGAACAAGTTGAAATTCAAATAACAACAAGTAAAAAGGCTGTAGCGGATGTAGACAGACTACATAACACACTTTATGAAAAATACGTATTATTATTGAAATGTTATCTGTGTCAGTATTGATTTCTGCATACAGCTGCTAATAGCAGAAACTTTATGTTAATCTTGTTCTCTTGCAAATAAACTACGAAACAGAATAGACGTCTTTTTATCTACTTGATCCTTTTTCTGTGCTTTGATTGGGATGCCTCCTCTTAACATTTTACAGGCAGGCATATGATTAGGAAGCGCATAAAAAGAACTCGTAGTAAAAACTTAAGAAATACAGTAAACGAGCTAGAGGAATTCTGACGAGAAAATAATTCGCAAACAGTTGTCAAGTGGTGCAAATTTAGGGGTTATCCATATAAAATAGACAGGAATTGCGATTCTTGGGGTATATCATCATTTGCAGCTTGGACAAAGCTGAAGGCGGTGCATCAGCCAACGGGACCGGTGCGTAAGGTATCTTTATACAAAATGCTGTTAAGTTTGCAAATTCAGACGGTCAAAATGTGTGTAGTCATTTGAACACATGATGTGAGATCTTGGATCAGCTGGCGTCAGTGGGCATAGATATGCCTGACGAGCTGAAAGTAATCATCCTTCTTTTTATTCTACCAAAAATTACGAAATCTTTGTTGTCGCTATTGAGTCGCGCGATGTGTTGCTTGAATTTCTGTATATCAAAGTAAAGGAAGAGGGAGAGAGAATATCAATTGCTGACTGACAAAATGGAAAAACGAATGCTTTACAGTTAACCTGAAAAGCAGTGGAAAAAGACACATTTTGGTGGAAAATCAAACTGGTAGACGAATAAAGTGTATTCGCAGCGTCAACGGGCGCGAATGCGTGAACATAATATTTGAAAAGTATCTCAAAGCTATCGGCATTGCACGGCATTGACGATACCATGTGGCCTCGCCGATGCCATGGCCTCGCACCAACTACACTATCGGGCCGTGGCCTCGCACCATCTACACTATCGGGCCGTGGTCTCGTACCACTACTCTATCGGGCCGTGGCCTCGTGTTAACTGCCCTATCCAAACACCAACCGGTAATGCCCACACCGGGACCACAATCCCGTACCACATGCTCCCACTCTAGGTTAGGTCGAACATCGGTTAACTCCGATGTTGGGGCAAGCCGGGTTACCATAAAACAAAGAACTATCCAGTTTCCTCTCGATTATTACAACATATGCACTTTATTCGCTTCTTATTTACTACTACTTTATAGTAACTCACGATCTAAACCCTGCCGAACTGTCTTGGAGCCCTAGCGCTCCGCTATACACTCTATGATCTTTCTCGTCTCGTGATGCACGTCTCCTCACCCTTAACGTTCGTCCCAAAGTCCCGGCGCGCTCGCCGGCGAGCCATGCGCTTGTCTCGGCCGCTCAACTTCGCCGCGAGCTTTCGCAACTTCGCCTCGGGGCTTTCGCTCTTCGCCGCCGAATTGAAGTTGCGCTCTCGAAGACGGTGTTGAACAGCCGATCGACAACGCACGGTTGCAGCGGCGGCTGGCGGTTAAATTTAAATTCGCTCTTATTAGGTTAATGATAACATTCGTGGCTCCTTGCCTCTTTACTCTAGTATTCATAATACTGATGGCTCCTTGCCTTTTTGCTCTAAAATACTTATAATATTGATGACTCCTTGCCTCTTACATAACTAATACAATTAATACTTATAAACTAAACAAACTAGTAGGTTGTCCCGCCAGCGGCTCCTTGCCGTGATTTGGCCATAAGGACGACGGCTCCTTGCCGTGAATAACTGTGGGGTGGCTGACCTCAGTAGCCGCCTCACACCGCCCCCTCACTTCGAGAAAGTGACGGTAACGTCGCCTCTCGCGTTCAGCGTAACGCTGTAGTCATCGTCCGACGAGATGCTGATAATTTCGTGTTCCATCTGTAGATTCCGCTTATTTGTTAACTTATTCGTTACTTAGTTGTTAATGCCCTATCCTCTCAGTGCGGCTCACAATTTCTAAACCTATTATTATTTGTTAGTGTTAACCTTATCCAAACTTAATTATAATGGTTTCGTTCGCCGACGGGTGTCGCTCTCACCCTTTGCCTACTCGTGGGCATCTACGCGCCCCGGGTCTTCCCCTTCATCGCCCATCGTCTTTTGATAGAATGGCTTCAGTTGCGAGATGTTGGCCACCCTTTTCTTATGCTCGCCTGGTTTCACCAGCCGCATATTGGGGGACATGAATTTGACGACCCTGTAAGGACCGTCAAATTTGGGTGCCAACTTTGCGGCGAAACCTTCGGCAGCGTTGGGCAACTGGTGCTGCCTCAACAGGACCATCGAGTCCAACGAAGGCCGCCACTCTCGTCTCCGCGAGTTGTAATGCCGGCCCTGGTCCTTTGATGCGCGCTGGAGGTTGCTGTGGACGATAAATCCCGTTGAGTCGGCCACACTGGTGTTGACCGCTAGCGATATCTCGGGCAAAAGCTCGTCCCACGAACTCTGGTGGCCCTCGATAAAACGCGCTATCATGGTCTTTACAGTCCGGTTGGTCCTCTCAGTGGGATTCTCTTGTGGACAGTACGGGGCGGTAAACTGGATCTCTACACCCAAGGACCCCAAAAAAGTCTTGAAACTCCGGCTCGTAAACTGTAGCCCGTTGTCGCTCACGAACTTCCTAGGTACCCCGAACCTACTTAGAATCCTTTCTCGAAACGCGGTCTATAAGTGTGCCTCTGTGGCTCTTCTGAGAGGGACCAATTCCACCCACTTCGAGAAAGCGTCATGGAACACCAGTAACATCGTGTTGCCATGTCTCGACCGTGGAAGGGGTCCGACGAAGTCCGCGCAAAGTACTGTCTCGTCAGCATGCGACCAGCCGGTTTGAGTTTCTCACTCTTGAATTTTTGGCAGACTTCGCAACATTTCACGTATTTGGCGGCGTTGCGGAACATACCCGGCCAATAGTACCGCTGGGCTAACCTCGACACCGTTTTTCTGACACCTTGATTTCCGGCCGTGGGAGCATCATGACATTCCCGCAGTACCCTCTGGCGTTGACTACTGCCTACGCATAATTTCCAGGGGATGTAGTCCTCATCGTCTGTCCGGTGACCCAAATGCCTATATAACTGTCCGTTTTCTTCGGTGTAATCCGGGAACTTAGCTGGTTCTTCGGCGATTCTGGCACGCGTACTCGCGACCCATTTGCAGGGGGCCTCGGCCACCACTGCTTGCTTACAGATCTCTAGAGGATGCCTCGATAGCGCATCGGCCACGACGTTGAGCTTCCCTCGACGATAATGGATGTCAAATTGGAACTGTTGCAGCTCTAACGCCCATCGAGCGATTCTTCCGGACGGACTCTCGATCGAGTTGAGCCACTTGAGTGTTAGATGGTCCGTTATCACGACGAACCGGTACCCTTCTAAGTAGCAGCACAGGCACTCTTTCTCAGTGGCGGAATAGTTCACCTCGGCATTCAGCAACTTCCGGCTCGCGTACGCTATCACTCGCTCTTGTCCATCAATCGTCTGCGTCAGCACTGCGCCGAGGCCATACTCACTTGCGTCAGTCTGCAAGATGAACTTGGCGGAAAAGTCGGGGCAAGCTAGCACAGGGGCAGTCGTCAAGCTATCCTTTAATTGACGCAATGCCTCCTCCTGTTCTTGCTCTCATGCTCATTCCGCCCCTTCCTTAAGAGGTAGACTAACCTCTCCCGGAAGAAGCTGCACTTTTTCCTATTTAACCTGAGATTGGCCGCCCTTAGCCGGCGGAATAGCTCCCTCAAATTCTCTATATGCTGTTCTTTCGTTGCTCCTATTACTACGATGTCGTCTAGGTAGGCGAACGCATCAGGCTCCATTTCCGGTCCTATTACTGTATCCAATCCTCGCTGAAAGGTCGCACACGCCGAGTGTAGACCAAATGGCATCACCCGCCATTGGAAGAGACCTCTTCCAGGGACTGTGAACGCCGTACACTCCCGACTATCGGCTGCCATCGGAGATGAAGCGGGCGTGACGCAACCGCTCTAGGATGTGGTTAATACGAGGCACGGGATAAGCGTCCGGAATGGAATGTGCGTTGAGTTGCCGGTAGTCAATACACATACGCCACTCGCCAGTCTTCTTCTAGACTAAGACTATCGGGGCGCTGTGCGGACTACGCGACGGCTCGATGGCATTTGCCTGGATCAGCTCATCCACTTGCTCGTCAATCAACCCTCTGCATGGCCGGATTCTTGGGATAGTATCTCTGTTTCAACGGCTTGTCGTCTTTCAGCCGGCTTCTGTGCTCCGCGATGTGCGAGACTCCCTGCAGACCCTCGAAGAGTGCCAGTTCTGACTCCAGGAACTCCCTCAGTTCTGGATCTAGATCCGCTGGCCACTCCGCCTCTTTGATGCCGTTCTCGCCCCCTCCGGGCTCCACTTCGACTCCAGTCGAAGCAGTCGCTCCTGGCCCCCTGTGTCCGTGTTGATTGTGGCCATTGCTCCTACTCCGTCCTTTCCCTGGCACGTTCCCGCCGTGCCGCTTCCGTAGCCAGCATAGGTCCGCCTTTGCAGCTCTACGCGCCGTCTCTTGGGTTCTTCAGGCTCTCAGGCTCTCTTGGTATCCTTTCTCTGTTACCGAGCAGGTGCTCCCCTTTCATGACCTGGGAGGCCTTCCTCCGGCTCCCTCTTGGTATCCTTTCTCTGTAACCGAGCAGGTGCTCCCCTTTCATGACCTGGGAGGCCTTCCTCCGGCTCCCTCTTGGTATCCTTTCTCTGTAGCCGAGCAGGTGCTCCCCTTTCATGACCTGGGAGGCCTTCCTCCGACTTCCTCTGTAGCCGATCAGGTGCTCCCCTCTCACGACCTGGGAGGCCTTCCTCCGACTCTCTCTGTAGCCGAGCAGGTGCTCCCCTTTCATGACCTGGGATGCCTTCCTCCGACTCCCTCTGTAGCCGAGCAGGTGCTCCCCTTTCATGACCTGGGAGGCCTTGCTCCGACTCTCTCTGTAGCCGAGCAGGTGCTCCCTTTTCATGACCTGGGAGGCCTTGCTCCGGCTCCTTGCTCATTCCTGGCCCCACGCCTGGAGCCGTCACTGTCTCTAGGACCAGTTCCGCTTCGCCGCAGCGTATTGTAGTGCCCATTGCACCCAAGAAATCCATACCCAGGATTACTTGGTCCCACATTGAGGGCATGATGAGCATCGTCATGCTGATCGGTTTTCCTCCTAGGCTGACGTCTACTCTCAAGGCTTTCTCCACCTCTAGGGTGGACCCATCTGCCAGGCGGATTCGTGCCTGTATTTCCTCCACTCTTCCCCGAATCGTCCACTTGCGTACGCAGTCTTCACTCATGAAGCTACGAGTGGCTCCAGTATCGATCGTGGCAGGCATCGTTCGCCCGCCAATCTCCACCGTAGCGACAATTCGGCCCCCGTCCACCTTTAGTGGGTGTCCTACTTCTGGGTTCCGCGTGTATACCCGATCCTGACCCGGGCGACGCCGTTGCCCGTTTCCCGCCTCCGCGCGGCGACAACACTCCTGACTACTTCTGCCCCGGCTACCACATACCCAGCAAAATAAGACGGGGCATTTGGTACATTCCCTAGCGAAGTGCCCCTCATGCCCGCACCTACGACATGCTCGTCGCGGATCATATCCATTCCCGGCCTCTTGGCTCATCATCCGATGGGCCACCTCTGCGTGAGTTATGGCGGGTGAGGCGGGGACCCGGTTGTCCACAACGGTCGTTCCGGATCCGCTGGGATCAGATCGGAACGGGTTGACATGTCCCCCCGGGGGCTGTGCCGCCCTCGCCCATCCCGCACCATTCGGACTCGAGACGCCCTGGCTCAAAGGTCGGCTTCCTGAGTCTTCCACCCTCTGCCTCATGACTGTCTCGTACTCCACGGCCATTTGCGTAAGCTGGGACAACGTTGAAAAATCTTGCCATCGCACGTACAGTTTTAATTTTGGGGCGGCATTCTCGTAGATTCGGTGCAACTCCTGCGCCGGCTCGTACCTGGCGTGATGCATAAGAGCCCTCAGCTCTATCAGGTACTCCATTAACTCTTCGCCTATGCGCTGCCTACGGGACCGGATCTCGTCCTCAAGCCTCTCGAAGTAACGAGGGGGTAAGAAAAACTCCAGGAAACCCCTCCTAAACACGGCCCATGGCACATCCCTTAGCCCACTGCTCAGAAACCAACGAGCCGCCCTGTCGCAGAACACTTCGCTCATCGCCCTGGGCATTCGGTCGAGGGCGATGCCATAGGTGATAGCGCGCTCCTCGAGGTCTTCCAAGAACCCAAGGGGGTCAGAGCGGACATCGTATCTCATGCCCCACTTCCGAACTTGCTCCGGAACGTTGGGGAGTGGCCTCGCTTCCGAGTGAGGGTACGGTCTAGTGTGGTAAGGGTTACTACTCGGTTCGGCAAGGGACCGCCCTACCTCTGCGTTGACCGCAGTTGCTCGGCGTTCTTCATTCCCACCGAGAGCAGGAGCCGCCTCCATGCCCGAGACGGACAAGCTCGGGGTGGGCGCCTGCAAACGCCCGTACAACTGGGAGCTCCTGAGGTCAGGCTCCGACTTGTGACCGCCATCCTGAACGTAGGTGGACAGCCGCTTACGCAGCTCCTCCACGCGCCCCTCCTTTTCCAACCCGAACTCATGGGCGATCGCCACTAGCTCCTCTTTGCGTCGCTGGTGAATCCAACGCATGCCTACCCCCGGGTTTTGGCACTCACCTGCCTCCATCCTTTATTATATACCGTCTTGGTAACAGAGAGGTCTGTTTCCCTCTCTTCCTGCTTTAGGGCTTCCGTCGTTTCTTTATTATTTTTCTCCCTTTTTTTTTTTTTTTTTGATCAGTTTGGTGTCTTTGGTACTTTACGCCGATCTTACTCAGCAACTTTTGTTCCTTTTAGTTCTCTTTTTATTTTGCCTTTATATCTTCCACCAAACAAAAATAAAAAATAAATACTTACATTTTTCCTTTTCACTTTTTCACTTTTAGACCGTTCCTCACTTGGCCGCCGCCTTCGTCTTTATTGGTTCCCTTGGTTTATTCTTGTGTAGTTAATTGTTTGTTTTATTTCTTTTATTTATTTTTATTTAATTAATTTTATTTATAAAAATTTTATTTTTATCCACTTATTTTTATTTATCCTTGGCCACTTCACAAAAATAAAAAATAAATCTCTTGACGATCTTTACACTTTAACCCGCGATTTGATTCGTTTCGTGCTTGTTTTGTGCTTATTGTTCACTTCGCTCGCACTCAATCTTCAAATGCGACCATTCTCACTGCCCTCGACAACTGTACTCCCGAATTCAACTTTCCATTGCGCGCGAGTTGAATTTGTCCCACTGTACAGTCGCTGCCGCGACGCCTTAACGGCCCTTCGACGCCGACGTCGACTGCGCCGCGCGTTTGGGCACCCGTATGCAAGCGTGATCTCGGCGTCGCCCGTCTGTCGCGCGCGAGTTACCAGCGTGGCCCTCGGTAACGAAGGGATGTGGAGATAATCGGGGGAATGCGTTACTAAGTTAGCACCCACGAAATTGTAGTTGATAAGTTAAAACTGGTTGTGTGGTATAATGTTCGATGAATTAAATAAAACACTGAAGTGATTTGGTTGAAAGTCGTACAAAGAGTGAAGTGTCTTTATTTCTATATCTTATATATAACCTGCTGTATACAAAGGTTTTGTCAACATGTTTAGCTACATGAGTCCGAGAATATGCTGTTGTAGCGGTTTCATGTGGCTAGCACTTGAAATGTCGCAACGGCACATCCTCTTAGAACGCTTAGTGTGCAGTTTAACATGAATTTTAGAATATGTTACAATAAACTGTTGCCCTTTCAAAGTGGGTAACGAGAGACGTGTGAGAGGCAATGTGTGTAGTTAGCCGCTTCTAGGCTTGGGTGGCGGTATCGACTGTGACATGCCCTGGGTGGTCGATACGGTAACTCCTCCCCCCCTAGATTGAAGTGAAGGCCATAGGGAGGCTATGGGCTGAGCGTCGGAGTCTTTTGGTTGGTTGAGTTCGAATGTCGTAGTTCTTTTTGCCATACCGAAGAGTAGTGTTCCGGCGACCAACATCAGTATTATTGCAGAGTAGATAGTCCAAAGATGATTTGAGTGTTTTTTGTTTAGGTGTCAGATTTGCGTTTGGCCTTTTATGGCTTCCAATCGTAGTTTATTAAGGTCTAATTCATCTATTGTAATATTAGTTTCCAGATTCGGGATTTCTGGGACTGTGAAGTTTAATTGGTCTTCGATCTGATTTATATTGTCGTCGAAGGTTTGGTTCTCGATGCTGACTGAACAGTTGTTGTAGTGGATTATTGCTGATTGTTCGATGATGCTTTCTTTTCCACAGTTTGAATTGATCTTTAGTCCTGGTGCGTTGAATATGAAAATGTGCCCTTTCTCGGGTTCGAAAATTTGTTTCCTAATGCCTATATCTTTAGTCTCACATTTACTCGTCTTGTTCATTAATAAGTTTTTTAGGCAATCTACGTTAACTAAGCTTGATTCATGTTCTCGGTAATTACAAATATTTATATTGTGAATTTTAGAGCAAGGTTTATTAAAATATAACAATTGGTTTTCGTTAAATGCTATAAAGTGTGGGGCTATTACAAATTGTGAATTTTTTATCGGGAGGGGAATAAGGTGTACTAATTTTAAGTTATCGTGTGTTAACAAAGGTATTTTAATAGCAAAAATAATGTCGGTATTATTTATTATGGAGTCTAATGACAGTAAACGATATATGTGTTCGTCTGATGTAATTTTAAGATTTTGGTGATACATGATTGTTTTTATTCTATCTAATTCTTCTCTATTTAAAATGAATTTGGGTATTACGTTTAATTTAGAAAGAAGCAAACTTTCTGCAATGTTATTAATATGATTAAGAATGATGTCTATATTTATGCCTATTCTGGTGGCATAATCTAGTAATTGGATTTTCTTGTTTTCTTCGTTTATATCGTTATAAATTCTATTTTGGTTTGATGAGATGAAATTGTTAATAGTATCTTGTTCGTTGTTAATGTGTTGTGTCAAATTGTTGAATCTCACTAGCACCTCGTTATTAAAGGTTACTTGTGTTTTTAAATTGTTAGTAAGATCGTTGGTATTGGTTTGTAGATGTCTCAGTCTCGTTCGATTTCATTTGCGCCAGTTGCGTCCATATTACCTGTAATAGCTTTTATAACTGACCCTAACCCGTTGACAATTCCCCGTTTTTGTCTTTTGGTGGGCATCAAGCTATTGAACCTATCTTCTAATTGTTCCCATTTTTTCAACAATGTTCTTGTTAATTCTGTTAAGTCGTTTTCATTTTGTAGGGACAAAAGAGAGTCTTTGATTTTTTTAATAGAAGTTTCGTATTCCGCGAGGTGTATTACATGCAATATTGTTTTGTATGCATATGTTGTTCTTGTTTCGCCTAAGTTCATCATTGCTACCGGCTGTTGTTCGAGTAAGGTCTCTATTTTAATGAAGTTACCGTAAGTGGCAGCTAACCTGTAATGATATTAATGGTTCTTTACTATTGTTTTCTTCTAATAAGTCTTTTAATTTTTGTTTTATGTATCTGTCCGCGTGTAGTTCTAAATGTAGTGGTACCGTCCGAGTGAACTATTTGCTTGGAAAATCTTGGTGTTAGTTTATTGCGTCTGTTTTCCTTTCTAAACACTGTATCGCCCGATTGTAATGGTATTGGTTTTGTTCTATTGGCGTTTAACTTGTTTATATTTTTATCTTTTTGTTTTTCTAGCTTTTCGACTATTTCTGGATAGATTTCCTGTCTATATTTATTCAGTTTCTCTAGGTAATCGTGTTCGTTATTGAATACAATATCCCTATTGAAGGTGTGCGTTCTGCCTGTAAAAAGTTCGTAGGGGGTTAATTGTGTTGCCGAGTGTATGGCATTATTGTATGTTATAAATGTTTCTGTTAGGATTTCTTCATGTGTACTTGTGTGTTCTCTGCTCTTCTTAGCGTCTAAGATAAGCCTATACGTTTCTGTGAGAGTAGAATGTAATCTCTCTACGGGCGCGTTACTAGAAGATTGTTGAAATGAAGTCGTGTGTAATTCTATTTGGTATTGTCTACAAAAGTCTTTAAAGATGTTAGAAGCGTATTCCGCGCCTTGGTCGCAAATGATTTTTTTTGGAATTCCGCAGGTATTTATAAAAGTTTTAATGGAATTGAGAATACTAAGCGCGTCCCTGTTATTGATGGTGTAACCGTATGCGAATCTTGAAAATTTGTCAATGACAGTTACTACATATTTTCCGTTTATTGTATAGAGGTCAGTATGTAAAATGTCTTAAGGTTGTTTAGCTGTTTCCGTATTTCTGAATTCAATTTGTTGTGGGTTTCTGTCGTATTTTAGGATTTGGCAAATGTCACAATTATTAATAGTTTGGGCTATTTTATTTCGCATATAAGGGAAGTAATATTGTCTTTTTAGATGAGCTGTTGTTTCGTCTATGCCTCTGTGATTGGTGTCCGTGTGGTATTTAATTATTAGGTTCTCTTGGTCTGTGATATTTTGGATGTCAGTAAGAAAAATTGTGCATCTAACTGCTTTAAATATTTTGCTATGCGCGAAGAAGTTTTTATATACTTCCTGGATGATTTTAAAAATGTCATTAGCGAAAATAGCGCAAGTTTTGTTTGGTCTCAAGATGTTTTTTAGAAGTTTTATTAGTAAGTTCGAGTCGAAGTTGGGTTCTGTGATTGTTCTTCTAATTTTGATTTTAAAAGGGATTTCTGTTTTAATGTTTGAAGTTTGGCCTCGGGTGAATATAAGTTGGATATTAAAATCATTCAGTGGTTTTTCTGCTATGTATATATATTCGTCCAAATTTTCGTTGGCAGAGTGTACTGTCTCCCCGCATGTTCCTATTAATGACATGTCGTCATTCATGTTAAGGTCTACTTCTATTCTGCTAAGTGCATCTGCGACCATGTTTTGTGATCCTTTTTTGTAAATACCTTCGAAATCGTATTCCAATAATTGGAGTCTCCATCTGACAATTTTTGAGTTAGGTTCTTTAAAACTCATTAACCAAACTAATGGTCTGTGGTCTGTGATAATTGTAAATTTCGAGCCGAATAGGTAAGGTCTAAAATATCGAATTGCCCATACTATTGCTAACATCTCTTTTTCGACCGTGGAATAATTTCGTTCGGTGTCTGACAAAGTTCTACTAGCAAAACAAATTGGTTTGTCGCTACCCAAGTTGCCTTGGGACAATACGGCTCCCACTGCTACGTTACTTGCGTCGGTGGTTAGTATAAAAGGTTTAGAAAAGTCTGGGTATTGCAACAATGGATCGTTGCAAAGAAGTGTTTTACAATTTTCAAAGGTGTTTACGTATTCATCTGATATAATTACTCCTTTTTTTCCTTTTAATTGAGCTGTTAATGGTTTGGTAATTTTTGCGAAATCTTTGATAAATTTTCTGTAATAGCCCAAGAGACCCAGGAATGATTTTATTTGTTTCCTAGTTTGGGGAATAGGAAATCTTTTAATTGCTTCCAATTTGTTAGGGTTTGGTTTGATACCTTTTTCTGTCACAATATGTCCTAAAAATTCGATTTCTTTCCTAAGAAGTTTTGATTTTTCAGGATGTAACGTTAGGTTAGCTTTGGTAAGTTTAGTAAAAACTTTTTCTAAGTCCGTTATGTGTTCTTGTAGTGATCCAGAAAATACTATTATGTCGTCTAAGTATACCAAACAACAAACTCCTTTAAGTTCTCCGAGAACATTGTTCATGACTCGTTGGAAAGTGGCTGGGGCGTTAGTAAGCCCGAAGGGCATTCTAAGAAATTCGTAATGTCCTCCTAATGCTGTAAAAGCGGTTTTTTGGATATCATTGGGTTCCATCTCTATTTGGTGATAACCGCTTGCTAAGTCTAACGCGGAGAAATATTTTGCTCTACCTATTCTATCCAGGATTTCATTTATATTTGGTACGGGATATTTGTCTTTAATTGTTTTTTGATTTAATTTCCTATAGTCTACTACCAATCTCCATTTGGGAACTCCGGTGTCTGATTTTTTGGGAACTAACCAAACTGGTGAGCTCCAGGGGGAACGGCTATGTCTTACTATTTCTTGTTCTAGCATTTTATCGATTTGACCCTGGATTTCTTTTTGTTCGTGGTAACTATATCTGATGGGTCGTGCGTATAGTGGTATGTTGTCAGCTGTATTAATTTGGTGTTTTTCTGTGTCTGATAATGTAAGAGTATCTTTTTCGTCATAAAATAAAAATGGGAATTTAGCAAGAAGTTTCTTTAATTCGTTTTCTTCTTCCTTGTTTAAATGGTCTGTTTTTACTAAGGCTTTTTGTGAGCTATTAGTGTCGTTAGGTTCTAATCGAGTCGAAAAATTAAGACTTATGACTTCATGTTCTTGGCATTTTCTGACTTCCAAGGGTGTTTCTAAACAAAATTTTTCGTTGTCTTCCGCATAGTTGACTATTTCGAAGTACGCAGTGTTATTGGAAGCTTCGTATATGCCCTCTAAAATAAAGGTATTGTCGGCGACTTTACTACCTTTGAACCAAAAACTGCCTTCTTTTAATTGTACGGGTAGACTTAACATGTTTCTAGTCCCTCCTTCTATTATGTGAACTTGAGTGGTTTTGTTTTGTCTCATTACTAGTTTAATTTGAGCATGGGGAGTTTCGAGTATGCGGTCATTTATTCTGATATTTGCTTTTACTGATTCTAGAATGTCTATTCCTATAAGCCCGTCGAAGTAATCGTGGAATTTAAGTAAGAGAAAGGAGAAGGTGCCAAATGTATTAAATTCTTGAAATGCTTTAAAGTTTGCTTTTTCGGATAATTCTATAGATTTTAGTACTGTTCTTACTATAACGGGTTTTTCTAATTTGGTTCTGTTACCGTGAGCTACGAATTTTGGATCTAGGAAAGAGTGGCAAGCTCCTGTGTCAATTAAGAATAATAACTGTCTACCAAAGGGTGAATTTATCAAAATGTAAGGTAAGTTCGGTCCGTGTCTGTTTTTGTATTCTCTTAGGTATCCTGTTTGTCCGTTGAGGCCGGTTGCTGAAAATTTTCGGATTCGTCTAAGTTGTGTAGGTGTGTCTGCCTGCTATTACTAAGAGAGTTGTTATATTGTTTGTTATTGTTATAACCCTGTTGCGAGAAGTTAGACACAGTTGAGTTCTTAAATTGTCGTGGGTTGTGACCTAAATTTTGGTTTGTTGGCGGCATTATTGCTCTTGGGTTTCCGTTGTTTTGTGAGTTCGATAGTCTGGAATAACTAGGTTGGTTTTGCCCATAGTTATTATTGTTATTGTTCTAAGAGTTGGGTTGATTATAAGGTACTCGTCTTGGTCCTTGTTGTCTGAGTTGGTTGTGATTGTTGTTATTGTTGTAATTATTTTGAAAAGTGTCCCTACGTTTATCTTGGTAATAAGTATCTCGTTCAAAGATAGCTAAGTCAAAGGCTTCGTCTAAGTTCGTGGGTCTCGACGATCTAACAATGTTCCTTAATGGTCCTGTTAATCCCTTAATAAAAGTGTTGAGGCACAATGTCGCATAAAATTCCTTTTTCTCGCCTATCGTTTGGACTGATAATTCTTTATTATCTACTATGCTGAAAAGAGCTCTTTTGGATTCGAGTATTGAATCGTATAGCTGCGTAATGGTCAAATTTTTAAATGGAATATCATGTAACTGTTCTATAATAGTAAATTCGTTTCTTTGGTCCGATAATTTTTTAGTCAATATTTTTTTCATTTCATCCCAATTAAGGGGCGTGTCTGCCTGATCCAATATTTCACTAGCTCGTCCTTCTATTTTATTCCTAATTGCTCTCAAAAGGAGTTGTCCCCTAGGCGTTTGATCGCTTCCTCTGATAACCATAAGGATCTCCTCCACATTAGCTATAAAACGTTTTAAAGAGTTAGGGTTGCCCTCGAAAACCGGGAGGCATTTAATAGCGTCCGGGATGTCTAAACAAGCCTCCTGTGAGCTTGTTCCGGACAAGTTAGCGATTCCGTTGGTCGTCATTACTGTCCTTTGTGTTGATTTATGTGTTAGTGTAGGTGTATTGATGTTTTCGTTAGATTTGGGAATGTTATTATTATTTTGTCTAGCCTGGCTCCTAGTAAGAGTACTCAAGATGGATGTTTTTTTTACCGATTTGGACATTTAGTTTATGCTATGTATTTATTCTTAATGTATATTGGCATGTAACTTAGTTAAGTGTATTTATCTTATATAGGTATTTATATTTAATAGTATTGTTGTTTGCTTGGTTTTTGTTGAGGGGGTTTTTTTTTTTTATTATTTTGTTTTAAAAATGTCTGTAATTGAGATAATTGCAGTATTATTATATAATTGGAATTCAATAATTATTTTACTTAATATTACTTAATACAAATGTTACGTATTTTAAGTGATCTTTTCTTTTTGTTATTATTAATTTATTTTCATATATATTTTCTATGTTTGGCTTGTATTAATAGTAAATGCACCTATTGTCTGGTGTCTGATACCCTACAATTGTCCTCGACAAGGTTGTGCCTGCTAATGCCCTATAGAATATGATCTTCAACAAGTTTCAGTGACTTATTCGAACGATATGTTCGCGTCCAACAAGTTGATTGTGACCATCAATGCCCTAGCGGAAACTGTATAGCTCATATTTCATACATTTATATCATTGTTGTTTTTGTATTCGTTTTTTGTTTTGCATCCATTTAATTAAATTTATTTAAATTCTGTATTTTTATATGCCCTGTAAAGAATATGATCTTCAACGAGTTTCAGTGACTTATTCGAACGATATGTTCGCGTCCAACAAGTTGATTGTGACCATCAATGCCCGCGGAAACTGTATAGCTCATGTTTCATACATTTATATCATTGTTGTTTTTGTATTCGTTTTTGTTTTGCATCCATTTAATTTAGTTTATTTAAATTCTGTATTTTTATATGCTCTGTAAAAATATGATCTTCAACAAGTTTCAGTGACTTATTCGAACGATATGTTCGCGTCCAACAAGTTGATTGTGACCATCAATGCCCTAGCGGAAACTGTATAGCTCATATTTCATACATTTATATCATTGTTGTTTTTGTATTCGTTTTTTGTTTTGCATCCATTTAATTAAATTTATTTAAATTCTGTATTTTTATATGCCCTGTAAAGAATATGATCTTCAACGAGTTTCAGTGACTTATTCGAACGATATGTTCGCGTCCAACAAGTTGATTGTGACCATCAATGCCCTAGCGGAAACTGTATAGCTCATGTTTCATACATTTATATCATTGTTGTTTTTGTATTCACTTTTTTAATTTCTTTAACTCTGTATTTTTATATGCCCTGTAAAAAAAATATGATCTTCAACGAATTTCAATGACTTACTCGAACTGTACGTTCGCGTCCAATAAGTTGATTCTGACCATCACTGCCCTAGCGGAAACTGCATAGCTCTTGTTTCATGCATTTATACCATTGTTGTTTTTGTATTCATTTTCTTGCCTTCATTTAATTTAATTTATTTAAATTCTGTATTTTTATGTGCCCTGTAGAAATATGGTCTTCAACGAATTTCAATGACTTACTCGAACTGTACGTTCGCGTCCAATAAGTTGATTCTGACCATCACTGCCCTATAAGCTTGAAACTTTTCTCATCTTATGTCAAGTTACTACGTTTAGTATACTTCTCACTGATTATTTATTGATCCATTGAATATGTTTAGTTTTTATATTTTTTGTGTAATTATTCTTGTATACAAATGTCTACACTACATTTGCTTATATTGTTCACTTAGGATTTTGTTTAACATAATTTGGTTTGTAGAAGTGTGTTTGTGTTGTTTCTTATTTTTATGTATATAATTGGTCAACTCACAGGCTGAATAATATGCAATTAAGGAGCATGGTTTTTTCTCGTCGAACTATGGTTGTAGTAATCTTCGACGTCTCTTGACTGCGCCAGTTACCAGCGTGGCCCTCGGTAACGAAGGGATGTGGAGATAATCGGGGGAATGCGTTACTAAGCTAGCACCCACGAAATTGTAGTTGATAAGTTAAAACTGGTTGTGTGGTATAATGTTCGATGAATTAAATAAAACACTGAAGTGATTTGGTTGAAAGTCGTACAAAGAGTGAAGTGTCTTTATTTCTATATCTTATATATAACCTGCTGTATACAAAGGTTTTGTCAACATGTTTAGCTACATGAGTCCGAGAATATGCTGTTGTAGCGGTTTCATGTGGCTAGCACTTGAAATGTCGCAACGGCACATCCTCTTAGAACGCTTAGTGTGCAGTTTAACATGAATTTTAGAATATGTTACAATAAACTGTTGCCCTTTCAAAGTGGGTAACGAGAGACGTGTGAGAGGCATGTGTGTACAAAACGTATGAGTGGGCGACGGTTGTAAATGGGAATGTGTGTAGTTAGCCGCTTCTAGGCGGCTTGGGTGGCGGTATCGACTGTGACATGCCCTGGGTGGTCAATACGGTAACTCGCGCGCTGTACTTTTACGACCGACCGTTATAATTTCGACTCTTAGCTTTGCTATGTTGCAGGTTTTCATTTTTTTCGCCTATGCCTAACACAGGGTATACAAATGTTCGCTAGGGTATGCTGGACTACCTAATACCCTAGTTTGATACTTCGCCTATATAATAATAATAACTTATTTTATTCCCTTATCCTCCGCTAGGGTGCCCTGACTCTAGGGTATGCCCGGCTAAAAATACCCTGTATAACAAACATTTTTTTTTTGAAAGAAAAAAAACCTTTTTGGGCATGTTTGCGGGGCTTTAATCCGCCGACATGCCACGCCCCATAAACCCCTCTTCGTCCCTGCTCTGGCGCCACTTGTAAAGAAGCTACTGGCCGGGGTATAACTCTCAGTCGTACCAGGTCTAGCGAGTTATAAGATATTTATAATTTCGCTGGGAGAGAGGGTTTAAGGGTGAGGGGGGTGAGCATCCTGACCTAACCATGCCTAACTTGGCTTCTGTACACCTATACTACCGGACCGTGGCCTCACCCTAATTACTCCTTCGGGCCGTGGCCTCGTACCAACTACACTATCGGGCCGTGGCCTCGTACCAACTACACTATCGGGCCGTGGCCTCGTACCAACTACACTAGCGGGCCGTGGCCTCGCACCAACTACACTATCGGGCCGTGGCCTCGCACCAACTACACTATCGGGCCTTGGCCTCGCACCATCTACACTATCGGGCCGTGGCCTCGCACCAACTACACTATCGGGCCGTGGCCTCGTACCACTACTCTATCGGGCCTTGGCCTCGTGCCAACTGCCCTATCCAAACACCATCCGGTAATGCCCACCCCGGGACCACAATCCCGTACCACATGCTCCCACTCTAGGTTAGGTCGAACATCGGTTAACTCCGATGTTGGGGCAAGCCGGGTTACCATAAAACAAAGAACTATCCAGTTTCCTCTCGATTATTACAACATATGCACTTTATTCGCTTCTTACTTACTACTACTTTATAGTAACTCACGATCTAAACCCTGCCGCACTGTCTTGGAGCCCTAGCGCTCCGCTATACACTCTATGATCTTTCTCGTCTCGCGATGCACGTCTACTCACCCTTAACGTTCGTCCCAAAGTCCCGGCGCGCTCGCCGGCGAGCCATGCGCTTGTCTCGGCCGCTCAACTTCGCCGCGAGCTTTCGCAACTTCGCCTCGGGGCTTTCGCTCTTCGCCGCCGAATTGAAGTTGCGCTCTCGAAGACGGTGTTGAACAGCCGATCGACAACGCACGGTTGCAGCGGCGGCTGGCGGTTAAATTTAAATTCGCTCTTATTAGGTTAATGATAACATTCGTGGCTCCTTGCCTCTTTACTCTAGTATTCATAATACTGATGGCTCCTTGCCTTTTTGCTCTAAAATACTTATAATATTGATGACTCCTTGCCTCTTACATAACTAATACAATTAATACTTATAAACTAAACAAACTAGTAGGTTGTCCCGCCAGCGGCTCCTTGCCGTGATTTGGCCATAAGGACGACGGCTCCTTGCCGTGAATAACTGTGGGGTGGCTGACCTCAGTAGCCGCCTCACACTCTCACCCATGATAAGTTCAAAGATGGATGAATTTGAAGAGAGAGATAGTGGTTGGATAGATCATTGGACCGCTTTACTTAAATAACGAAAAGTGGAGAAAGCATATTGATCTATTGCTTTTGGAAAATCAGAATATCTCACAATATGCCTGGATTAAGAATCACAATAAGTAAACAAAACAAAAACAAAAAAAATGATATATATATATATATATATATATATATATATATATATATATATATATATAATTTTTTTTGTATTTTTATATAGATATATATATATATATATATACATTTCTTTTTTAATATCATGAATATTTTTTTTTCAGGCTTACACACAATCAACTGACTTCACATACGAGGAAATTACATTTCTGTAATGTATGCCTGAACTATTCACATAACCAGAGGTTGCATAGTGAGCAGTGTGGAAAAGTGGTGGCGAAGCTTCCAGTAGCAGATTAGGCGAGTCTTAAATTTAAGAATTATGTAAATAGCTTAGAAATTCCTTTAATAATTTATGTGAGTCAGAATGTAAAAAGCATTCAAAAAATCATTCCAGTTGCATATGCATATTTCATAAAATGTGCATAAGACCAAATCAGGATAAATTTTCTATATATAGTGGTGAAAATGTGGGATTACATTTTGTGACATCTCTAATTGCTGAAGCAAATGGGCAAAAAGATTTTAAAATTAGATAGAGTACAGGATTGTTGTCATTTAATTAAAAAATTGCCTCATTTATCCCTGTACTTTTTCATAATTTTTCATGATATGATGCTCATCTGTTTGTTAGAGAGCTGTCTAAAGTTGAAGGTGAAAGTAAAGGTCACCTCTCAATAAAGAGGTTTACAAAAAAAAAAGCCACAGAGATTATATGGAGCTGTATTTAAAGATAGTTGTACTTTTTCTTTCAGATGTTTTCGAAAATGTTCGATTAATTTTCAAGAAAATTTGTTCATTGGATCCAGCACAATATTATACAGCTCCGGGCTTATCTTGGGATGCTATGTTTAAAAGAACTGAAATAGAATTAAAATTATTCACAGACATAGACATGCAAAGGTTTATACAAAATAGTATTCATGGGGGTTTATATATAATAAGAACAAGCTGTTCACCTTAGGCCCTATATTATTGGTTAAAAAAAATGGTTTAGATAGACTTTGTGTTGACTATAGAAAGCTAAATTCAAATACAATCACCGATAAATACCCGCTGCCACTTACACAGGCAATTTATTGGATTGGCATATTACTTCTGGCAGTTTATTAAGGGATTTTCGCAGTTGACTAAACAGTTATATTTTTTAGCTTCAGACAAAAATAAATTTATTTGAAGAAGGTTATTTTTACTCTTACTGATAAACAAGTCCTTATTATTTTTAACCCAAATTATCCAATTGTGTTGCATACAGATAAACCAAGTTCACGAGTCAATAATGCATTAAGGCACTAACCATGCAATGCATAGACTAGTAAAATGTCGTTTTAATCGGATACCGATAAATCGTCAACGAGTGAGCCCCATGGGTGCTCGCGCCCATTTTAGTGTGCCCAGACAAAGTAAGACTGCTACAGATAAACCAAGTTCACGAGTCAATAATGCTTTTAGGCACTAACCATACAATGCATAGACTAGTAAAATGTCGTTTTAATCGGATACCGATAAATCGTCAACGAGTGAGCCCCATGGGTGCTCGCGCCCATTTTAGTGTGCCCAGACAAAGTAAGACTGCTGAGAGTGGCAGCCGAACGCCGGCCTCGAAAGCCGAACGTTCAGTATGAAGCCGCATCTCGCTCAGTGCACAACGTCGGTGCGGCTGATGCCTTTTCATAATATATGTATGTTAGTTTCAGCCCAAATACATACATATGTGTGTATGCGTGTGCAGAGTGTGCCTCGCACTAACTTATTGTTTTGCGCACTTGTGCATCTCCTTCTCCCTGCATAGCTTCTCAAAAACCCCGAGATCTACAAACATACTTACATATGTTTGTGTTGTGTAGATGTGCGCACAAGTAGATCGCGGGGTTTGTCGCGAGCCAGAGATTTTTCTTCAATTCTGTGCCCTTTGTGCCTGTGGTGGCAAAAGGCACACACATTCAAATGCTCTATCATGTATTTCTTCGTCCAGTCAGCCATAATGAGAAGATTTTGATATATTTATATTTATTAAAAACTTAAATGAACTAAATGATATATTTATATATTATATTTTAATATTGTTGTTTACTGTGGTGACCAATTTTGCTTAAAATTAAAAAAAAACTATGTCGTATTTCTGCAAGGGTAATTCTTCGTCGGCTTGTCGAATAATTTAAGAAAAGACCAAAAATTGAAAATGTTCAATTTTGTTGACTTGCTACTTGTGCACACGCACACTCTCTCGAGTAAGCAGTTGGGTGACATTATTAAAGGGTTTGGCCTGTTCATGTGCAAAACTCCTATTTTCCATGCATGTTGTAAGGGTAAGGGTCCATCCATATCAAAGTGCAAACGAACGACAAGGGCGGTTCACCTGTTTCCGTTGCCTGTTCACACATTTGTGCCTTACGCGGCCGCAAGCCCACCGCAGGCATGCCGAAAAAACAAAGACCGTGCCCGTCGCCCAAATTTACGCTCCCATTGATGAAAATATCTCTGTCTCACGACAAACCCTTGATCGGCTCATTCGCACACATTTTTGTGTGTGTGTGTGTGTCTGTGTGTAGAGCTCGAAATTCAGAAATGCCAAAAAGTTGAAATTTTGTCAAATTTGCATCGGGCAGGCAGGCAACCAACACGCACAAAAACGCATAAATGCTTCTATCCATATAGAGAAGTGTGTAAGTGTGTGTGCTTGGCAGGCCCAAAGAGTTATCATGCACTTATGCCAACGTTCAGGTACCCTTACCCTTACAACATGCATGGAAAATAGGAGTTTTGCACATGAACAGGCCAAACCCTTTAATAATGTCACCCAACTGCTTACTCGAAAGGGTGTGCGTGTGCACAAGTAGCAAGTCAACAAAATTAAACATTTTCAATTTTTGGTCTTTTCTTAAATTATTCGACAAGCCGACGAAGAATTACCCTTGCAGAAATACGACATAGTTTTTTTTTTAATTTTAAGCAAAATTGGTCCCCACAGTAAACAACAATATTAAAATATAATAGATAAATATATCATTTAGGTCATTTAAGTTTTTAATAAATATATATATATCAAAATCTTCTCATTATGGCTGACTGGACGAAGAAATACATGATAGAGCATTTGAATGTGTGTGCCTTTTGCCACCACAGGCACAAAGGGCACAGAATTGAAGAAAAAATCTCTGGCTCGCGACAAACGCCGCGATCTACTTGTGCGCACATCCACACAACACAAACATATGTATGTATGTTTGTAGATCTCGGGGTTTTTGAGAAGCTATGCAGGGAGAAGGAGATGCACACAAGTGCGCAAAACAATAAGTTAGAGCGAGGCACACTCTGCACACGCATTCACACATATGTATGTATTTGGGCTGAAACTAACATACATATATTATGAAAAGGCATCAGCCGCACCGACGTTGTGCGCTGAGCGAGATGCGGCTTCATACTGAACGTTCGGCTTTCGAGGCCGGCGTTCGGCTGCCACTCTCAGCAGTCTTACTTTGTCTGGGCACACTAAAATGGGCGCGAGCACCCATGGGGCTCACTCGTTGACGATTTATCGGTATCCGATTAAAACGACATTTTACAAGTCTATGCATTGTATGGTTAGTGATTTAGGTTTCGAAAAAACACTCGATAAAGTTTACGATTTTTACTGGTTTTAGAAATTTTCAAAATGTATCGGAAAATTTGTGACAACTGCATCTGCAAAATGTCCAAATCAACTTCAGGAAAAATTCAGGCTGAACTTCATCCAATCCTGAAAGTCAATAATCCTTGGCACATTATCCACATCGACATAACTGGGAAATTGAGTGGCAAGAGTGACCAAAACGAGTACGTTATTGTTCAAGTAGACGCGTTTAGCAAGTATGTCTATCTATATCATACCCTTTAATTGGGCAGTGAGAATTCGATAAATGCTGTTCAATCCGCTGCTTCGTTGTTTTGGAGTACCAAGCCGAATATTAGCTGACCAGGGAAGGTGTTTCACGGGAGCGAAGCTTAGTCAATTCAGATCATAAAATAAACTTGCACTCGATTGCCACCGGTACTAGTCGAGCTAATGGCCAAGTGGAACGGACAATGAGCACGTTGAAAAATAGTCTTGGCAGGAGGTGCTAGGAGAGGTGCAGTTGGCAATCAATTGTACAACTAACCGTGTGATCGATTTGATAAAAACAAGGCAAAACTACTTAGGCGCAAAATTGGAGATTATTTATTACTTAAAAGCGAAGAGAGGCATCAAACAAAATTAAGTCCAGAATTCAAGGGGCCTAAAACAGGTTTTAGAGGGTGACAGGTACATTTTAAAGTCCTTAACCAATAAACGAAATTACAAATATGCACATGAAGATTAAAGAAAATTGCCAGAAGGGGAAGTGCCCGAGGAGTTGAATGTGTGTGATGATTATAATAATAGAGTTGAAAGTGAAAAAGAAAATATTGAGAATGTTGAAGTTACTGAAGAACGTGAAGAACACCAATAAGGGAGAAAGATGTTGAACTGATGGCCAAAGGAAATAGCAGAGTACGTCGACCATGTAATATAATGCAATCACAAGTGCAAAACATACTGATGTTTGTTTTGGGGCGTGTGGGGCATTTGATTGATTTGGAAAAAAAAGAAACTAAACAGAATGGTAAAGATTAGTTAAAGTATGGTATAAGCTTGCTACTATTTTGTGAAATTGTTTGAATGATAAGTCTTTATGAATTAAGCAAGTAAGATTTGCTTTTGTTGTGGAAATGAATAGAAATATAAAAAATAAAAACGAAAGGTCAACTTGAATTATGGTATTTTGTACCCGAGGTCGTGTTAGAGTCAGAATGGCCGTGTCGGTGAATAGAATATTTTGGTGTAAAAAGAATACTAATTTCTTAGAATGATAATATTTCGCATGAACTCGAACTATTTCATCATATTTTGTTTTGCGTCTTGGCGACATGAGTCTTTCGGTTCCTTCGCTTTGCAAAGTACCGTTTGAGCAAGGCGACGGCGGCGAGTCGCCTGTGCAGCGCTGCGAAATGCGTCGCGGCGCTGTCGCCGAGTGTGGTTCGAGGCAATTATACAGACGGTTATAAAATGAGCAGTCAGTGTCCTCTGATCGTCGCCTGTGTAAAAATCGAAACTCGCTTCGCTCAAATGGAACCCGAACATACTTCGACATATTTATACAATCTTCTCTTATTTTTCTCTTATCATCTTGTGAACTTAAAGCTAATTTTGTTATTTTTTGGGTACACAATTTATGTAAGTTTGATCTAAAAATAAACATATTATTTGTTGTGTATGTTTTATTCTTAAATTGACTATTTTTAGAGCACTGTACACTCATTTATTCCAAGATCGATTTTTTTACGCCATGTGCCTTTTTAACGCAACCCCCGTCCTCAAGTTTCACAGAATACATTTTGGGTCAATGCCCTATAAATTCTTTCATTATCCCACTATATTATCATCTTTCATCATTCCTAAGACTTTTTTATAAAGTCTCCTAAGGGAATAAAGGGAAATAAAGTTAAGTTCCGCCGACGTAAATGGAATCTTGAGAAAAAACTACGTGGAATAGATACCATCCCCGACTTATTTGGGCATTCCTTATGTGTGGAGGGTTCACCGAAGCATTACCGAAGACGGACATTACAATTATACTCGAATGCTCCACTTAAAAATGCACCAGCAACTTTCTAAAGTACATGAATCATGTTCTTCGTGATAAACAAGCAGTGTCTTGTTAATTTGGACGACATTATTGTCTTCTCCACATCACTTGATGAACATTTAAATTCAATAAACAAAGTTATTGAAAATTTAATACAAATTTGAAACTCCAATTATATTTGTGCGAATTTTATAAAGGGAAACAGAATTTTTAGGCCACTTTATCTGTCTAGAAGGCGTACTGCCAAAAAAAACTGAAAGTTAGAGCAATACAAGAATTTCCTTTGCCAAAAACATCGAGGGAAATTAAATCATTTCTAGGTTTATGTGGTTATTATCGCAAGTTGATTCCAGATTTTGCTAAAATTGCAAAACCCATGACTTATTACTTTAAGAAAGCACCAAAAATTGACATTAAAAATGGAGAATATAATAAAGCATTTGAAAAATTAAAATTATCAATCATAAACGACCCAATATTTTTACGTCCAGATATTAAAAATAAATTTCAGGTAAAAACTAACTTAAGTAATTTTGCAAAAGGAGCTGTGTTGTCACAAGATAACAATCCAATTAGTTTCTTAAGTAGAAACGACCACGAACAAAATTACAGTACAATAGAAAAAGAGTTGTTAATAATGTAAGCAGTAAAATAATTTCGACTATATTTATATGGCAGACCATTTGAAATTTTAAACGATTAGAAGCCATATCTTTGGGTAAACAACATTAAAGAAGCCAACATGAAATTACAACGTTGTCGTATCAATCTTTGTGAATATAATTTCTCAATCAAATATTTAGAAGGCAATTTAACCCACGTATCAGATGTGTTATCACGCTTCAATATTGAAAAAAATATGCTAGGCGCACAAGATATTAACACACAAGCTACAGCACATAGCGCTGCAGAAGAAAAAAACTTAATACATCTAATAGAAAACCATTAAACTATTTTAATAGACCAATAGAAGAAGTAGAAGTGATTCCGGATAGGTAGAGCTTGAACCAAATTTTCAAAAATTAAGAATGAAATTAAATATTTAAACTTAAACATTGGAAAATCTAAACATATATTGATAAAAAATTTTGCACCAATTCAAGCGTATTACATATTGAATACGACTCAGACTTTGAAATAATGCAACAAGCATTTAAAGAAATTATGAACCTAAAACACCTCGAATATTACGAACAAATAATCAACTTAAAGACATTGGGAGCTATGCTAAATTCAAAGAAATAATAGTAAGCAACCAGAAAATACTTTTACATCCAGGTATCGAAAAGATTGTCAGACTTTTTAAAGAAACGTAACGTAATATTTGTAATCTAGCAAAGATTTATCACAAAAACACATCATATAAATTTAAAATTACACCAGAAGTAAAAAACCACAACTAATTAACATGTATTGATTTATATTCAAAATTTGCAATTGTAATTGAACTAAACGGCAAGTATTGGATGGAAAATAAAGCTGGACTCATTCAAATATTTATCAACTAGCGGGTATATCTTGGCCTTGCCCGTGGCACGTGTAAAGTAAATGTTCTCAAAAAGTGCGAAACACCCCTTAAATGAATTTAAACAAAGATCTTTGCAAATGTTTTAGTAGCTGATCGGATGGTAAACAAAAAACTTTCATACATCCGTTTTCCGCCAATATACCAAAACGCTGAAACACGAATACATTAAGTTCTTATGTAGAGCTTTGAAAATAAGTTTGAAAAGAGTCGAACAAAACTAAAAACTTTACCAAAAAAATCGTTAAATCGCATTTCTACTGAAGAAGTTTTGATTATGCAAAATGAAAAACACGTCTTAACAGAATTTTCATATAAATCTTTGGAAAAGGATTTGAGGCCTATCGGATCGTAATCAAAAAAGTTTCACACTATCGTTTTTCGCGGCATTTCCACACTTGCGGTTGCATTTTCCCGAAACCCCGTCTTAACGTGCACCTACATCTCATAAGTAGCTACCTTATGAGATGTAGGTGCACGTAGTAAGTAGCTACCTTATGAGATGTAGGTGCACGTTAAGTGAAAATTTCAGCTTTCTAGCTCTTACGGTTTGGGCTATGCGTTGTTAACCAATCAGTCAGTCAGTCAGGAAAAACTGTTTTATATATAGAAATATGGGAAAAAGTACAACTCTGAAGATAGATAGGGACATTGCTTTTATGAGTTTATCTCTGTAAGAATTGTTGAATAAGGAACAAGTTGAAATTCAAATAACAACAAGTAAAAAGGCTGTAGCGGATGTAGAAAGACTACATAACACACTTTATGAAAAATACGTATTATTATTGAAATGTTATCTGGGTCAGTATTGATTTCTGCACACAGCTGCTAATAGCAGAAACTTTATGTTAATCTTGTTCTCTTGCAAATAAACTACGAAACAGAATAGACGTCTTTTTATCTACTTGATCCTTTTTCTGTGCTTTGATTTGGATGCCTCCTCTTAACATTTTACAGGCAGGCATATGATTAGGAAGCGCATAAAAAGAACTCGTAGTAAAAACTTAAGAAATACAGTAAACGAGCTAGAGGAATTCTGACGAGCAAATAATTCGCAAACAGTTGTCAAGTGGTGCAAATTTAGGGGGTTATCCATATAAAATAGACAAGAATTGCGATTCTTGGGGTATATACAAAATTGACACATCATTTGCAGCTTGGACAAAGCTGAAGGCGGTGCATCAGCCAACGGGACCGGTGCGTAAGGTATCTTTATACAAAATGCTGTTAAGTTTGCAATGTCAGACGGTCAAAATGTGTGTAGTCATTTGAACACATGATGTGAGATCTTGGATCAGCTGGCGTCAGTGGGCATAGATATGCCTGACGAGCTGAAAGTAATCATCCTTCTTTCTATTCTACCAAAAATTACGAAATCCTTGTTGTCGCTATTCAGTCGCGCGATGTGTTGCTTGAAATTCTGTATACCAAAGTAAAGGAAGAGGGAGAGAGAATATCAATTGCTGACTGACAAAATGGAAAAACGAATGCTTTACAGTTAACGTGAAAAGCAGTGGAAAAAGACACATTTTGGTGGAAAATCAAACTGGTAGACGAATAAAGTGTATTCGCAGCGTCAACGGGCGCGAATGCGTGAACATAATATTTGAAAAGTATCTCAAAGCTATCGGCATTGCACGGCATTGACGATACCATGTGGCCTCGCCGATGCCATGGCCTCGCACCAACTACACTATCGGGCCGTGGCCTCGCACCATCTACACTATCGGGCCGTGGTCTCGTACCACTACTCTATCTTACCGTGGCCTCGCACCAACTACACTATCGGGCCGTGGCCTCGTACCACTACTCTATCGGGCCGTGGCCTCGTGTTAACTGCCCTATCCAAACACCAACCGGTAATGCCCACCCCGGGACCACAATCCCGTACCACATGCTCCCACTCTAGGTTAGGTCGAACATCGGTTAACTCCGATGTTGGGGCAAGCCGGGTTAGCATAAAACAAAGAACTATCCAGTTTCCTCTCGATTATTACAACATATGCACTTTATTCGCTTCTTATTTACTACTACTTTATAGTAACTCACGATCTAAACCCTGCCGCACTGTCTTGGAGCCCTAGCGCTCCGCTATACACTCTATGATCTTTCTCGTCTCGTGATGCACGTCTACTCACCCTTAACGTTCGTCCCAAAGTCCCGGCGCGCTCGCCGGCGAGCCATGCGCTTGTCTCGGCCGCTCAACTTCGCCGCGAGCTTTCGCAACTTCGCCTCGGGGCTTTCGCTCTTCGCCGCCGAATTGAAGTTGCGCTCTCGAAGACGGTGTTGAACAGCCGATCGACAACGCACGGTTGCAGCGGCGGCTGGCGGTTAAATTTAAATTCGCTCTTATTAGGTTAATGATAACATTCGTGGCTCCTTGCCTCTTTACTCTAGTATTCATAATACTGATGGCTCCTTGCCTTTTTGCTCTAAAATACTTATAATATTGATGACTCCTTGCCTCTTACATAACTAATACAATTAATACTTATAAACTAAACAAACTAGTAGGTTGTCCCGCCAGCGGCTCCTTGCCGTGATTTGGCCATAAGGACGACGGCTCCTTGCCGTGAATAACGGTGGGGTGGCTGACCTCAGTAGCCGCCTCACACCGCCCCCTCACTTCGAGAAAGTGACGGTAACGTCGCCTCTCGCGTTCAGCGTAACGCTGTAGTCATCGTCCGACGAGATGCTGATAATTTCGTGTTCCATCTGTAGATTCCGCTTATTTGTTAACTTATTCGTTACTTAGTTGTTAATGCCCTATCCTCTCAGTGCGGCTCACAATTTCTAAACCTATTATTATTTGTTAGTGTTAACCTTATCCAAACTTAATTATAATGGTTTCGTTCGCCGACGGGTGTCGCTCTCACCCTTTGCCTACTCGTGGGCATCTACGCGCCCCGGGTCTTCCCCTTCATCGCCCATCGTCTTTTGATAGAATGGCTTCAGTTGCGAGATGTTGGCCACCCTTTTCTTATGCTCGCATGGTTTCACCAGCCGCATATTGGGGGACATGAATTTGACGACCCTGTAAGGACCGTCAAATTTGGGTGCCAACTTTGCGGCGAAACCTTCGGCAGCGTTGGGCAACTGGTGCTGCCTCAACAGGACCATCGAGTCCAACGAAGGCCGCCACTCTCGTCTCCGCGAGTTGTAATGCCGGCCCTGGTCCTTTGATGCGCGCTGGAGGTTGCTGTGGACGATAAATCCCGTTGAGTCGGCCACACTGGTGTTGACCGCTAGCGATATCTCGGGCAAAAGCTCGTCCCACGAACTCTGGTGGCCCTCGATAAAACGCGCTATCATGGTCTTTACAGTCCGGTTGGTCCTCTCAGTGGGATTCTCTTGTGGACAGTACGGGGCGGTAAACTGGATCTCTACACCCAAGGACCCCAAAAAAGACTTGAAACTCCGGCTCGTAAACTGTAGCCCGTTGTCGCACACGAACTTCCTAGGTACCCCGAACCTACTTAGAATCCTTTCTCGAAACGCGGTCTATAAGTGTGCCTCTGTGGCTCTTCTGAGAGGGACCAATTCCACCCATGGAACATCAGTAACATCGTGTTGCCATGTCTCGACCGTGGAAGGGGTCCGACGAAGTCCGCGCAAAGTACTGTCTCGTCAGCATGCGACCAGCCGGTTTGAGTTGCTCACTCTTGAATTTTTGGCAGACTTCGCAACATTTCACGTATTTGGCGGCGTTGCGGAACATACCCGGCCAATAGTACCGCTGGGCTAACCTCGACACCGTTTTTCTGACACCTTGATGTCCGGCCGTGGGAGCATCATGACATTCCCGCAGTACCCTCTGGCGTTGACTACTGCCTACGCATAATTTCCAGGGGATGTAGTCCTCATCGTCTGTCCGGTGACCCAAATGCCTATATAACTGTCCGTTTTCTTCGGTGTAATCCGGGAACTTAGCTGGTTCTTCGGCGATTCTGGCACGCATACTCGCGACCTATTTGCAGGGGGCCTCGGCCACCACTGCTTGCTTACAGATCTCTAGAGGATGCCTCGATAGCGCATCGGCCACGACGTTGAGCTTCCCTCGACGATAATGGATGTCAAATTGGAACTGGTGCAGCTCTAACGCCCATCGAGCGATTCTTCCGGACGGACTCTCGATCGAGTTGAGCCACTTGAGTGTTAGATGGTCCGTTATCACGACGAACCGGTACCCTTCTAAGTAGCAGCACAGGCACTCTTTCTCAGTGGCGGAATAGTTCACCTCGGCATTCAGCAACTTCCGGCTCGCGTACGCTATCACTCGCTCTTGTCCATCAATCGTCTGGGTCAGCACTGCGCCGAGGCCATACTCACTTGCGTCAGTCTGCAAGATGAACTTGGCGGAAAAAGTCGGGGCAAGCTAGCACAGGGGCAGTCGTCAAGCTATCCTTTAATTGACGCAATGCCTCCTCCTGTTCTTGCTCTCATGCTCATTCCGCCCTTTCCTTAAGAGGTAGACTAACCTCTCCCGGAAGAAGCTGCACTTTTTCCTATTTAACCTGAGATTGGCCGCCCTTAGCCGGCGGAATAGCTCCCTCAAATTCTCTATATGCTGTTCTTTCGTTGCTCCTATTACTACGATGTCGTCTAGGTAGGCGAACGCATCAGGCTCCATTTCCGGTCCTATTACTGTATCCAATGCTCGCTGAAAGGTCGCACACGCCGAGTGTAGACCAAATGGCATCACCCGCCATTGGAAGAGACCTCTTCCAGGGACTGTGAACGCCGTACACTCCCGACTATCGGCTGCCATCGGAGATGAAGCGGGCGTGACGCAACCGCTCTAGGATGTGGTTAATACGAGGCACGGGATAAGCGTCCGGAATGGAATGTGCGTTGAGTTGCCGGTAGTCAATACACATACGCCACTCGCCAGTCTTCTTCTAGACTAAGACTATCGGGGCGCTGTGCGGACTACGCGACGGCTCGATGGCATTTGCCTGGATCAGCTCATCCACTTGCTCGTCAATCAACCCTCTGCATGGCCGGATTCTTGGGATAGTATCTCTGTTTCAACGGCTTGTCGTCTTTCAGCCGGCTTCTGTGCTCCGCGATGTGCGAGACTCCCTGCAGACCCTCGAAGAGTGCCAGTTCTGACTCCAGGAACTCCCTCAGTTCTGGATCTAGATCCGCTGGCCACTCCGCCTCTTTGATGCCGTTCTCGCCCCCTCCGGGCTCCACTTCGACTCCAGTCGAAGCAGTCGCTCCTGGCCCCCTGTGTCCGTGTTGATTGTGGCCATTGCTCCTACTCCGTCCTTTCCCTGGCACGTTCCCGCCGTGCCGCTTCCGTAGCCAGCATAGGTCCGCCTTTGCAGCTCTACGCGCCGTCTCTTGGGTTCTTCAGGCTCTCGATCTGAGCCGCACTTTATTTCCCTTTTCCTGAGCTTTTCCATCGGGTGCCGAGCAGGTGCTCCCCTTCCATGACCTGGGAGGCCTTCCTTCGGTTCCCTCTTGGTATCCTTTCTCTGTTACCGAGCAGGTGCTCCCCTTTCATGACCTGGGAGGCCTTCCTCCGGCTCCCTCTTGGTATCCTTTCTCTGTAACCGAGCAGGTGCTCCCCTTTCATGACCTGGGAGGCCTTCCTCCGGCTCCCTCTTGGTATCCTTTCTCTGTAGCCGAGCAGGTGCTCCCCTTTCATGACCTGGGAGGCCTTCCTCCGACTTCCTCTGTAGCCGAGCAGGTGCTCCCCTCTCACGACCTGGGAGGCCTTCCTCCGACTCTCCCTGTAGCCGAGCAGGTGCTCCCCTTTCATGACCTGGGATGCCTTCCTCCGACTCCCTCTGTAGCCGAGCAGGTGCTCCCCTTTCATGACCTGGGAGGCCTTGCTCCGGCTCCTTGCTCATTCCTGGCCCCACGCCTGGAGCCGTCACTGTCTCTAGGACCAGTTCCGCTTCTCCGCAGCGTATTGTAGTGCCCATTCCACCCAAGAAATCCATACCCAGGATTACTTGGTCCCACATTGAGGGCATGATGAGCATCGTCATGCTGATCGGTTTTCCTCCTAGGCTGACGTCTACTCTCAAGGCTTTCTCCACCTCTAGGGTGGACCCATCTGCCAGGCGGATTCGTGCCTGTATTTCCTCCACTCTTCCCCGAATCGTCCACTTGCGTACGCAGTCTTCACTCATGAAGCTACGAGTGGCTCCAGTATCGATCGTGGCAGGCATCGTTCGCCCGCCAATCTCCACCGTAGCGACGATTCGGCCCCCGTCCACCTTTAGTGGGTGTCCTACTTCTGGGTTCCGCGTGTATCGGCGCCGACCCGATCCTGACCCGGGCGACGCCGTTGCCCGTTTCCCGCCTCCGCGTGGCGACAACACTCCTGACTACTTCTGCCCCGGCTACCACATACCCAGCAAAATAAGACGGGGCATTTGGTACATTCCCTAGCGAAGTGCCTCTCATGCCCGCACCTACGACATGCTCGTCGCGGATCATATCCATTCCCGGCCTCTTGGCTCATCATCCGATGGGCCACCTCTGCGTGAGTTATGGCGGGTGAGGCGGGGACCCGGTTGTCCACAACGGTCGTTCCGGATCCGCTGGGATCAGATCGGAACGGGTTGACATGTCCCCCCGGGGGCTGTGCCGCCCTCGCCCATCCCGCACCATTCGGACTCGAGACGCCCTGGCTCAAAGGTCGGCTTCCTGAGTCTTCCACCCTCTGCCTCATGACTGTCTCGTACTCCACGGCCATTTGCGTAAGCTGGGACAACGTTGAAAAATCTTGCCGTCGCACGTACAGTTTTAATTTTGGGGCGGCATTCTCGTAGATTCGGTGCAACTCCTGCGCCGGCTCGTACCTGGCGTGATGCATAAGAGCCCTCAGCTCTATCAGGTACTCCATTAACTCTTCGCCTATGCGCTGCCTACGGGACCGGATCTCGTCCTCAAGCCTCTCGAAGTAACGAGGGGGTAAGAAAAACTCCAGGAAACCCCTCCTAAACACGGCCCATGGCACATCCCTTAGCCCACTGCTCAGAAACCAACGAGCCGCCCTGTCGCAGAACACTTCGCTCATCGCCCTGGGCATTCGGTCGAGGGCGATGCCATATGTGATAGCGCGCTCCTCGAGGTCTTCCAAGAACCCAAGGGGGTCGGAGCGGACATCGTATCTCATTCCCCACTTCCGAACTTGCTCCGGAACGTTGAGGAGTGGCCTCGCTTCCGAGTGAGGGTACGGTCTAGTGTGGTAAGGGTTACTACTCGGTTCGGCAAGGGACCGCCCTACCTCTGCGTTGACCGCAGTTGCTCGGCGTTCTTCATTCCCACCGAGAGCAGGAGCCGCCTCCATGCCCGAGACGGACAAGCTCGGGGTGGGCGCCTTCAAACGCCCGTACAACTGGGAGCTCCTGAGGTCAGGCTCCGACTTGTGACCGCCATCCTGAACGTAGGTGGACAGCCGCTTACGCAGCTCCTCCACGCGCCCCTCCTTTTCCAACCCGAACTCATGGGCGATCGCCACTAGCTCCTCTTTGCGTCGCTGGTGAATCCAACGCATGCCTACCCCCGGGTTTTGGCACTCACCTGCCTCCATCCTTTATTATATACCGTCTTGGTAACAGAGAGGTCTTTTTCCCTCTCTTCCTGCTTTAGGGCTTCCATCGTTTCTTTATTATTTTCTCTCTTTTTTTTTTTTTTTTGATCAGTTTGGTGTCTTTGGTACTTTACGCCGATCTTCACTCATGAAGCTACGAGTGGCTCCAGTATCGATCGTGGCAGGCATCGTTCGCCCGCCAATCTCCACCGTAGCGACGATTCGGCCCCCGTCCACCTTTAGTGGGTGTCCTACTTCTGGGTTCCGCGTGTATCGGCGCCGACCCGATCCTGACCCGGGCGACGCCGTTGCCCGTTTCCCGCCTCCGCGCGGCGACAACACTCCTGACTACTTCTGCCCCGGCTACCACATACCCAGCAAAAAAAGACGGGGCATTTGGTACATTCCCTAGCGAAGTGCCCCTCATGCCCGCACCTACGACATGCTCGTCGCGGATCATATCCATTCCCGGCCTCTTGGCTCATCATCCGATGGGCCACCTCTGCGTGAGTTATGGCGGGTGAGGCGGGGACCCGGTTGTCCACAACGGTCGTTCTGGATCCGCTGGGATCAGATCGGAACGGGTTGACATGTCCCCCCGGGGGCTGTGCCGCCCTCGCCCATCCCGCACCATTCGGACTCGAGACGCCCTGGCTCAAAGGTCGGCTTCCTGAGTCTTCCACCCTCTGCCTCATGACTGTCTCGTACTCCACGGCCATTTGCGTAAGCTGGGACAACGTTGAAAAATCTTGCCGTCGCACGTACAGTTTTAATTTTGGGGCGGCATTCTCGTAGATTCGGTGCAACTCCTGCGCCGGCTCGTACCTGGCGTGATGCATAAGAGCCCTCAGCTCTATCAGGTACTCCATTAACTCTTCGCCTATGCGCTGCCTACGGGACCGGATCTCGTCCTCAAGCCTCTCGAAGTAACGAGGGGGTAAGAAAAACTCCAGGAAACCACTGCTCAGAAACCAACGAGCCGCCCTGTCGCAGAACACTTCGCTCATCGCCCTGGGCATTCGGTCGAGGGCGATGCCATAGGTGATAGCGCGCTCCTCGAGGTCTTCCAAGAACTCAAGGGGGTCGGAGCGGACATCGTATCTCATTCCCCACTTCCGAACTTGCTCCGGAACGTTGAGGAGTGCTGTCTAGTGTGGTAAGGGTTACTACTCGGTTCGGCAAGGGACCGCCTTACCTCTGCGTTGACCGCAGTTGCTCGGCGTTCTTCATTCCCACCGAGAGCAGGAGCCGCCTCCATGCCCGAGACGGACAAGCTCGGGGTGGGCGCCTGCAAACGCCCGTACAACTGGGAGCTCCTGAGGTCAGGCTCCGACTTGTGACCGCCATCCTGAACGTAGGTGGACAGCCGCTTACGCAGCTCCTCCACGCGCCCCTCCTTTTCCAACCCGAACTCATGGGCGATCGCCACTAGCTCCTCTTTGCGTCGCTGGTGAATCCAACGCATGCCTACCCCCGGGTTTTGGCACTCACCTGCCTCCATCCTTTATTATATACCGTCTTGGTAACAGAGAGGTCTGTTTCCCTCTCTTCCTGCTTTAGGGCTTCCGTCGTTTCTTTATTATTTTCTCTCTTTTTTTTTTTTTTTTGATCAGTTTGGTGTCTTTGGTACTTTACGCCGATCTTCACTCATGAAGCTACGAGTGGCTCCAGTATCGATCGTGGCAGGCATCGTTCGCCCGCCAATCTCCACCGTAGCGACGATTCGGCCCCCGTCCACCTTTAGTGGGTGTCCTACTTCTGGGTTCCGCGTGTATCGGCGCCGACCCGATCCTGACCCGGGCGACGCCGTTGCCCGTTTCCCGCCTCCGCGCGGCGACAACACTCCTGACTACTTCTGCCCCGGCTACCACATACCCAGCAAAATAAGACGGGGCATTTGGTACATTCCCTAGCGAAGTGCCCCTCATGCCCGCACCTACGACATGCTCGTCGCGGATCATATCCATTCCCGGCCTCTTGGCTCATCATCCGATGGGCCACCTCTGCGTGAGTTATGGCGGGTGAGGCGGGGACCCGGTTGTCCACAACGGTCGTTCCGGATCCGCTGGGATCAGATCGGAACGGGTTGACATGTCCCCCCGGGGGCTGTGCCGCCCTCGCCCATCCCGCACCATTCGGACTCGAGACGCCCTGGCTCAAAGGTCGGCTTCCTGAGTCTTCCACCCTCTGCCTCATGACTGTCTCGTACTCCACGGCCATTTGCGTAAGCTGGGACAACGTTGAAAAATCTTGCCGTCGCACGTACAGTTTTAATTTTGGGGCGGCATTCTCGTAGATTCGGTGCAACTCCTGCGCCGGCTCGTACCTGGCGTGATGCATAAGAGCCCTCAGCTCTATCAGGTACTCCATTAACTCTTCGCCTATGCGCTGCCTACGGGACCGGATCTCGTCCTCAAGCCTCTCGAAGTAACGATGGGGTAAGAAAAACTCCAGGAAACCCCTCCTAAACACGGCCCATGGCACATCCCTTAGCCCACTGCTCAGAAACCAACGAGCCGCCCTGTCGCAGAACACTTCGCTCATCGCCCTGGGCATTCGGTCGAGGGCGATGCCATAGGTGATAGCGCGCTCCTCGAGGTCTTCCAAGAACCCAAGGGGGTCGGAGCGGACATCGTATCTCATTCCCCACTTCCGAACTTGCTCCGGAACGTTGAGGAGTGGCCTCGCTTCCGAGTGAGGGTACGGTCTAGTGTGGTAAGGGTTACTACTCGGTTCGGCAAGGGACCGCCCTACCTCTGCGTTGACCGCAGTTGCTCGGCGTTCTTCATTCCCACCGAGAGCAGGAGCCGCCTCCATGCCCGAGACGGACAAGCTCGGGGTGGGCGCCTGCAAACGCCCGTACAACTGGGAGCTCCTGAGGTCAGGCTCCGACTTGTGACCGCCATCCTGAACGTAGGTGGACAGCCGCTTACGCAGCTCCTCCACGCGCCCCTCCTTTTCCAACCCGAACTCATGGGCGATCGCCACTAGCTCCTCTTTGCGTCGCTGGTGAATCCAACGCATGCCTACCCCCGGGTTTTGGCACTCACCTGCCTCCATCCTTTATTATATACCGTCTTGGTAACAGAGAGGTCTGTTTCCCTCTCTTCCTGCTTTAGGGCTTCCGTCGTTTCTTTATTATTTTCTCTCTTTTTTTTTTTTTTTTTGATCAGTTTGGTGTCTTTGGTACTTTACGCCGATCTTCACTCATGAAGCTACGAGTGGCTCCAGTATCGATCGTGGCAGGCATCGTTCGCCCGCCAATCTCCACCGTAGCGACGATTCGGCCCCCGTCCACCTTTAGTGGGTGTCCTACTTCTGGGTTCCGCGTGTATCGGCGCCGACCCGATCCTGACCCGGGCGACGCCGTTGCCCGTTTCCCGCCTCCGCGCGGCGACAACACTCCTGACTACTTCTGCCCCGGCTACCACATACCCAGCAAAATAAGACGGGGCATTTGGTACATTCCCTAGCGAAGTGCCCCTCATGCCCGCACCTACGACATGCTCGTCGCGGATCATATCCATTCCCGGCCTCTTGGCTCATCATCCGATGGGCCACCTCTGCGTGAGTTATGGCGGGTGAGGCGGGGACCCGGTTGTCCACAACGGTCGTTCCGGATCCGCTGGGATCAGATCGGAACGGGTTGACATGTCCCCCCGGGGGCTGTGCCGCCCTCGCCTATCCCGCACCATTCGGACTCGAGACGCCCTGGCTCAAAGGTCGGCTTCCTGAGTCTTCCACCCTCTGCCTCATGACTGTCTCGTACTCCACGGCCATTTGCGTAAGCTGGGACAACGTTGAAAAATCTTGCCGTCGCACGTACAGTTTTAATTTTGGGGCGGCATTCTCGTAGATTCGGTGCAACTCCTGCGCCGGCTCGTACCTGGCGTGATGCATAAGAGCCCTCAGCTCTATCAGGTACTCCATTAACTCTTCGCCTATGCGCTGCCTACGGGACCGGATCTCGTCCTCAAGCCTCTCGAAGTAACGAGGGGGTAAGAAAAACTCCAGGAAACCACTGCTCAGAAACCAACGAGCCGCCCTGTCGCAGAACACTTCGCTCATCGCCCTGGGCATTCGGTCGAGGGCGATGCCATAGGTGATAGCGCGCTCCTCGAGGTCTTCCAAGAACCCAAGGGGGTCGGAGCGGACATCGTATCTCATTCCCCACTTCCGAACTTGCTCCGGAACGTTGAGGAGTGCGGTCTAGTGTGGTAAGGGTTACTACTCGGTTCGGCAAGGGACCGCCCTACCTCTGCGTTGACCGCAGTTGCTCGGCGTTCTTCATTCCCACCGAGAGCAGGAGCCGCCTCCATGCCCGAGACGGACAAGCTCGGGGTGGGCGCCTGCAAACGCCCGTACAACTGGGAGCTCCTGAGGTCAGGCTCCGACTTGTGACCGCCATCCTGAACGTAGGTGGACAGCCGCTTACGCAGCTCCTCCACGCGCCCCTCCTTTTCCAACCCGAACTCATGGGCGATCGCCACTAGCTCCTCTTTGCGTCGCTGGTGAATCCAACGCATGCCTACCCCCGGGTTTTGGCACTCACCTGCCTCCATCCTTTATTATATACCGTCTTGGTAACAGAGAGGTCTGTTTCCCTCTCTTCCTGCTTTAGGGCTTCCGTCGTTTCTTTATTATTTTCTCTCTTTTTTTTTTTTTTTGATCAGTTTGGTGTCTTTGGTACTTTACGCCGATCTTCACTCATGAAGCTACGAGTGGCTCCAGTATCGATCGTGGCAGGCATCGTTCGCCCGCCAATCTCCACCGTAGCGACGATTCGGCCTCCGTCCACCTTTAGTGGGTGTCCTATTTCTGGGTTCCGCGTGTATCGGCGCCGACCCGATCCTGACCCGGGCGACGCCGTTGCCCGTTTCCCGCCTCCGCGCGGCGACAACACTCCTGACTACTTCTGCCCCGGCTACCACATACCCAGCAAAATAAGACGGGGCATTTGGTACATTCCCTAGCGAAGTGCCCCTCATGCCCGCACCTACGACATGCTCGTCGCGGATCATATCCATTCCCGGCCTCTTGGCTCATCATCCGATGGGCCACCTCTGCGTGAGTTATGGCGGGTGAGGCGGGGACCCGGTTGTCCACAACGGTCGTTCCGGATCCGCTGGGATCAGATCGGAACGGGTTGACATGTCCCCCCGGGGGCTGTGCCGCCCTCGCCCATCCCGCACCATTCGGACTCGAGACGCCCTGGCTCAAAGGTCGGCTTCCTGAGTCTTCCACCCTCTGCCTCATGACTGTCTCGTACTCCACGGCCATTTGCGTAAGCTGGGACAACGTTGAAAAATCTTGCCGTCGCACGTACAGTTTTAATTTTGGGGCGGCATTCTCGTAGATTCGGTGCAACTCCTGCGCCGGCTCGTACCTGGCGTGATGCATAAGAGCCCTCAGCTCTATCAGGTACTCCATTAACTCTTCGCCTATGCGCTGCCTACGGGACCGGATCTCGTCCTCAAGCCTCTCGAAGTAACGAGGGGGTAAGAAAAACTCCAGGAAACCACTGCTCAGAAACCAACGAGCCGCCCTGTCGCAGAACACTTCGCTCATCGCCCTGGGCATTCGGTCGAGGGCGATGCCATAGGTGATAGCGCGCTCCTCGAGGTCTTCCAAGAACCCAAGGGGGTCGGAGCGGACATCGTATCTCATTCCCCACTTCCGAACTTGCTCCGGAACGTTGAGGAGTGCGGTCTAGTGTGGTAAGGGTTACTACTCGGTTCGGCAAGGGACCGCCCTACCTCTGCGTTGACCGCAGTTGCTCGGCGTTCTTCATTCCCACCGAGAGCAGGAGCCGCCTCCATGCCCGAGACGGACAAGCTCGGGGTGGGCGCCTGCAAACGCCCGTACAACTGGGAGCTCCTGAGGTCAGGCTCCGACTTGTGACCGCCATCCTGAACGTAGGTGGACAGCCGCTTACGCAGCTCCTCCACGCGCCCCTCCTTTTCCAACCCGAACTCATGGGCGATCGCCACTAGCTCCTCTTTGCGTCGCTGGTGAATCCAACGCATGCCTACCCCCGGGTTTTGGCACTCACCTGCCTCCATCCTTTATTATATACCGTCTTGGTAACAGAGAGGTCTGTTTCCCTCTCTTCCTGCTTTAGGGCTTCCGTCGTTTCTTTATTATTTTCTCTCTTTTTTTTTTTTTTTGATCAGTTTGGTGTCTTTGGTACTTTACGCCGATCTTCACTCATGAAGCTACGAGTGGCTCCAGTATCGATCGTGGCAGGCATCGTTCGCCCGCCAATCTCCACCGTAGCGACGATTCGGCCCCCGTCCACCTTTAGTGGGTGTCCTATTTCTGGGTTCCGCGTGTATCGGCGCCGACCCGATCCTGACCCGGGCGACGCCGTTGCCCGTTTCCCGCCTCCGCGCGGCGACAACACTCCTGACTACTTCTGCCCCGGCTACCACATACCCAGCAAAATAAGACGGGGCATTTGGTACATTCCCTAGCGAAGTGCCCCTCATGCCCGCACCTACGACATGCTCGTCGCGGATCATATCCATTCCCGGCCTCTTGGCTCATCATCCGATGGGCCACCTCTGCGTGAGTTATGGCGGGTGAGGCGGGGACCCGGTTGTCCACAACGGTCGTTCCGGATCCGCTGGGATCAGATCGGAACGGGTTGACATGTCCCCCCGGGGGCTGTGCCGCCCTCGCCCATCCCGCACCATTCGGACTCGAGACTCCCTGGCTCAAAGGTCGGCTTCCTGAGTCTTCCACCCTCTGCCTCATGACTGTCTCGTACTCCACGGCCATTTGCGTAAGCTGGGACAACGTTGAAAAATCTTGCCGTCGCACGTACAGTTTTAATTTTGGGGCGGCATTCTCGTAGATTCGGTGCAACTCCTGCGCCGGCTCGTACCTGGCGTGATGCATAAGAGCCCTCAGCTCTATCAGGTACTCCATTAACTCTTCGCCTATGCGCTGCCTACGGGACCGGATCCCGTCCTCAAGCCTCTCGAAGTAACGATGGGGTAAGAAAAACTCCAGGAAACCCCTCCTAAACACGGCCCATGGCACATCCCTTAGCCCACTGCTCAGAAACCAACGAGCCGCCCTGTCGCAGAACACTTCGCTCATCGCCCTGGGCATTCGGTCGAGGGCGATGCCATAGGTGATAGCGCGCTCCTCGAGGTCTTCCAAGAACCCAACCCATCGTATCTCATGCCCCACTTCCGAACTTGCTCCGGAACGTTGAGGAGTGGCCTCGCTTCCGAGTGAGGGTACGGTCTAGTGTGGTAAGGGTTACTACTCGGTTCGGCAAGGGACCGCCCTACCTCTGCGTTGACCGCAGTTGCTCGGCGTTCTTCATTCCCACCGAGAGCAGGAGCCGCCTCCATACCCGAGACGGACAAGCTCGGGGTGGGCGCCTGCAAACGCCCGTACAACTGGGAGCTCCTGAGGTCAGGCTCCGACTTGTGACCGCCATCCTGAACGTAGGTGGACAGCCGCTTACGCAGCTCCTCCACGCGCCCCTCCTTTTCCAACCCGAACTCATGGGCGATCGCCACTAGCTCCTCTTTGCGTCGCTGGTGAATCCAACGGATGCCTACCCCCGGGTTTTGGCACTCACCTGCCTCCATCCTTTATTATATACCGTCTTGGTAACAGAGAGGTCTGTTTCCCTCTCTTCCTGCTTTAGGGCTTCCCTCGTTTCTTTATTATTTTCTCCCTTTTTTTTTTTTTTTTGATCAGTTTGGTGTCTTTGGTACTTTACGCCGATCTTACTCAGCAACTTTTGTTCCTTTTAGTTCTCTTTTTATTTTGCCTTTATATCTTCCACCAAACAAAAATAAAAAATAAATACTTACATTTTTCCTTTTCACTTTTTCACTTTTAGACCGTTCCTCACTTGGCCGCCGCCTTCGTCTTTATTGGTTCCCTTGGTTTATTCTTGTGTAGTTAATTGTTTGTTTTATTTCTTTTATTTATTTTTATTTAATTAATTTTATTTATAAAAATTTTATTTTTATTCACTTATTTTTATTTATCCTTGGCCACTTCACAAAAATAAAAAATAAATCTCTTGACGATCTTTACACTTTAACCCGCGATTTGATTCGTTTCGTGCTTGTTTTGTGCTTATTGTTCACTTCGCTCGCACTCAATCTTCAAATGCGACCATTCTCACTGCCCTCGACAACTGTACTCCCGAATTCAACTTTCCATTGCGCGCGAGTTGAATTTGTCCCACTGTACAGTCGCTGCCGCGACGCCTTAACGGCCCTTCGACGCCGACTGCGCCGCGCGTTTGGGCACCCGTATGCAAGCGTGATCTCGGCGTCGCCCGTCTGTCGCGCGCGCGCTGTACTTTTACGACCGACCGTTATAATTTCGACTCTTAGCTTTGCGCACTAGATCTGCACACATTTTCGTCACTATGTTGCAGGTTTTCATTTTTTTGCCTATGCCTAACACAGGGTATACAAATGTTCGCTAGGGTATGCTGGACTACCTAATACCCTAGTTTGATACTTCGCCTATATAATAATAATAACTTATTTTATTCCCTTATCCTCCGCTAGGGTGCCCTGACTCTAGGGTATGCCCGGCTAAAAATACCCTGTATAACAAACTTTTTTTTTTTTGAAAGAAAAAAAAACCTTTTTGGGCATGTTTGCGGGGCTTTAATCCGCCGACATGCCACGCCCCATAAACCCCTCTTCGTCCCTGCTCTGGCGCCACTTGTAAAGAAGCTACTGGCCGGGGTATAACTCTCAGTCGTACCAGGTCTAGCGAGTTATAAGATATTTATAATTTCGCTGGGAGAGAGGGTTTAAGGGTGAGGGGGTGAGCATCCTGACCTAACCATGCCTAACTTGGCTTCTGTACACCTATACTACCGGGCCGTGGCCTCACCCTAATTGCTCCTTCGGGCCGTGGCCTCGTACCAACTACACTATCGGGCCGTGGCCTCGTACCAACTACACTATCGGGCCGTGGCCTCGTACCAACTACACTAGCGGGCCGTGGCCTCGCACCAACTACACTATCGGGCCGTGGCCTCGCACCAACTACACTATCGGGCCTTGGCCTCGCACCATCTACACTATCGGGCCGTGGCCTCGCACCAACTACACTATCGGGCCGTGGCCTCATACCACTACTCTATCGGGCGTTGGCCTCGTGCCAACTGCCCTATCCAAACACCATCCGGTAATGCCCACCCCGGGACCACAATCCCGTACCACATGCTCCCACTCTAGGTTAGGTCGAACATCGGTTAGCTCCGATGTTGGGGCAAGCCGGGTTAGCATAAAACAAAGAACTATCCAGTTTCCTCTCGATTATTACAACATATGCACTTTATTCGCTTCTTACTTACTACTACTTTATAGTAACTCACGATCTAAACCCTGCCGCACTGTCTTGGAGCCCTAGCGCTCCGCTATACACTCTATGATCTTTCTCGTCTCGCGATGCACGTCTACTCACCCTTAACGTTCGTCCCAAAGTCCCGGCGCGCTCGCCGGCGAGCCATGCGCTTGTCTCGGCCGCTCAACTTCGCCGCGAGCTTTCGCAACTTCGCCTCGGGGCTTTCGCTCTTCGCCGCCGAATTGAAGTTGCGCTCTCGAAGACGGTGTTGAACAGCCGATCGACAACGCACGGTTGCAGCGGCGGCTGGCGGTTAAATTTAAATTCGCTCTTATTAGGTTAATGATAACATTCGTGGCTCCTTGCCTCTTTACTCTAGTATTCATAATACTGATGGCTCCTTGCCTTTTTGCTCTAAAATACTTATAATATTGATGACTCCTTGCCTCTTACATAACTAATACAATTAATACTTATAAACTAAACAAACTAGTAGGTTGTCCCGCCAGCGGCTCCTTGCCGTGATTTGGCCATAAAGACGACGGCTCCTTGCCGTGAATAACTGTGGGGTGGCTGACCTCAGTAGCCGCCTCACACACTCACCCATGATAAGTTCAAAGATGGATGAATTTGAAGAGAGAGATAGTGGTTGGATAGATCATTGGACCGCTTTACTTAAATAACGAAAAGTGGAGAAAGCATATTGATCTATTGCTTTTGGGAAATCAGAATATCTCACAATATGCCTGGATTAAGAATCACAATAAGTAAACAAAACAAAAAAAAAAAAAATTATATATATATATATATATACATATATATATAATTTTTTTTGTATTTATATATATATATATATATATATATATATATATATATATATATATATATATATATATATAAAAAATATTCATGATATTAAAAAAGAAATGTATATATATATATATATATATATATATATATATATATATATATATATACATTTTTTTTTTAATATCATGAATATTTTTTTTTTCAGGCTTACACACAATCAACTGACTTCACATACGAGGAAATTACATTTCTGTAATGTATGCCTGAACTATTCACATAACCAGAGGTTGCATAGTGAGCAGTGCGGAAAAGTGGTGGCGAAGCTTCCAGTAGCAGATTAGGCGAGTCTTAAATTTAAGAATTATGTAAATAGCTTAGAAATTCCTTTAATAATTTATGTGAGTCAGAATGTAAAAAGCATTCAAAAAATCATTCCAGTTGCATATGCATATTTCATAAAATGTGCATAAGACCAAATCAGGATAAATTTTCTATATATAGTGGTGAAAATGTGGGATTACATTTTGTGACATCTCTAATTGCTGAAGCAAATGAGCAAAAAGATTTTAAAATTAGATAGAGTACAGGATCGTTGTCATTTAATTAAAAAATTGCCTCATTTATCCCTGTACTTTTTCATAATTTTTCATGATATGATGCTCATCTGTTTGTTAGAGAGTTGTCTAAAGTTGAAGGTGAAAGTAAAGGTCACCTCTCAATAAAGAGGTTTACAAAAAAAAAAGCCACAGAGATTATATGGAGCTGTATTTAAAGATAGTTGTACTTTTTCTTTCAGATGTTTTCGAAAATGTTCGATTAATTTTCAAGAAAATTTGTTCATTGGATCCAGCACAATATTATACAGCTCCGGGCTTATCTTGGGATGCTATGTTTAAAAGAACTGAAATAGAATTAGAATTATTCACAGACATAGACATGCAAAGGTTTATACAAAATAGTATTCATGGGGGTTTATATATAATAAGAACAAGCTGTTCACCTTAGGCCCTATATTATTGGTTAAAAAAAATGGTTTAGATAGACTTTGTGTTGACTATAGAAAGCTAAATTCAAATACAATCACCGATAAATACCCGCTGCCACTTACACAGGCAATTTATTGGATTGGCATATTACTTCTGGCAGTTTATTAAGGGATTTTCGCAGTTGACTAAACAGTTATATTTTTTAGCTTCAGACAAAAATAAATTTATTTGAAGAAGGTTATTTTTACTCTTACTGATAAACAAGTCCTTATTATTTTTAACCCAAATTATCCAATTGTGTTGCATACAGATAAACCAAGTTCACGAGTCAATAATGCATTTAGGCACTAACCATGCAATGCATAGACTTGTCAAATGTCGTTTTAATCGGATACCGATAAATCGTCAACGAGTGAGCCCCATGGGTGCTCGCGCCCATTTTAGTGTGCCCAGACAAAGTAAGACTGCTACAGATAAACCAAGTTCACGAGTCAATAATGCATTTAGGCACTAACCATACAATGCATAGACTTGTAAAATGTCGTTTTAATCGGATACCGATAAATCGTCAACGAGTGAGCCCCATGGGTGCTCGCGCCCATTTTAGTGTGCCCAGACAAAGTAAGACTGCTGAGAGTGGCAGCCGAACGCCGGCCTCGAAAGCCGAACGTTCAGTATGAAGCCGCATCTCGCTCAGCGCACAACGTCGGTGCGGCTGATGCCTTTTCATAATATATGTATGTTAGTTTCAGCCCAAATACATACATATGTGTGTATGCGTGTGCAGAGTGTGCCTCGCTCTAACTTATTGTTTTGCGCACTTGTGTGCATCTCCTTCTCCCTGCATAGCTTCTCAAAAACCCCGAGATCTACAAACATACTTACATATGTTTGTGTTGTGTGGATGTGCGCACAAGTAGATCGCGGCGTTTGTCGCGAGCCAGAGATTTTTTCTTCAATTCTGTGCCCTTTGTGCCTGTGGTGGCAAAAGGCACACACATTCAAATGCTCTATCATGTATTTCTTCGTCCAGTCAGCCATAATGAGAAGATTTTGATATATTTATATTTATTAAAAACTTAAATGAACTAAATGATATATTTATATATTATATTTTAATATTGTTGTTTACTGTGGGGACCAATTTTGCTTAAAATTAAAAAAAAAACTATGTCGTATTTCTGCAAGGGTAATTCTTCGTCGGCTTGTCGAATAATTTAAGAAAAGACCAAAAATTGAAAATGTTCAATTTTGTTGACTTGCTACTTGTGCACACGCACACTCTTTCGAGTAAGCAGTTGGGTGACATTATTAAAGGGTTTGGCCTGTTCATGTGCAAAACTCCTATTTTCCATGCATGTTGTAAGGGTAAGGGTCCATCCATATCAAAGTGCAAACGAACGATTTGGAGTACCAAGCCGAATATTAGCTGACCAGGGAAGGTGTTTCACGGGAGCGAAGCTTAGTCAATTCAGATCATAAAATAAACTTGCACTCGATTGCCACCGGTACTAGTCGAGCTAATGGCCAAGTGGAACGGACAATGAGCACGTTGAAAAATATGTTAACGGCGGCTAAAACTGGAACGCAGTCTTGGCAGGAGGTGCTAGGAGAGGTGCAGTTGGCAATCAATTGTACAACTAACCGTGTGATCGATTTGATAAAAACAAGGCAAAACTACTTAGGAGGCATCAAACAAAATTAAGTCCAGAATTCAAGGGGCCTAAAACAGGTTTTAGAGGGTGACAGGTACATTTTAAAGTCCTTAACCAATAAACGAAATTACAAATATGCACATGAAGATTAAAGAAAATTGCCAGAAGGGGAAGTGCCCGTGGAGTTGAATGTGTGTGATGATTATAATAATAGAGTTGAAAGTGAAAAAGAAAATATTGAGAATGTTGAAGTTACTGAAGAACGTGAAGAACACCAATAAGGGAGAAAGATGTTGAACTGATGGCCAAAGGAAATAGCAGAGTACGTCGACCATGTAATATAATGCAATCACAAGTGCAAAACATACTGATGTTTGTTTTGGGGCGTGTGGGGCATTTGATTGATTTGGAAAAAAAGAAACTAAACAGAATGGTAAAGATTAGTTAAAGTATGGTATAAGCTGGCTACTATTTTGTGAAATTGTTTGAATGATAAGTCTTTATGAATTAAGCAAGTAAGATTTGCTTTTGTTGTGGAAATGAATAGAAATATAAGAAATAAAAACGAAAGGTCAACTTGAATTATGGTATTTTGTACCCGAGGTCGTGTTAGAGTCAGAATGGCCGTGTCGGTGAATAGAATATTTTGGTGTAAAAAGAATACTAATTTCTTAGAATGATAATATTTCGCATGAACTCGAACTATTTCATTATATTTTGTTTTGCGTCTTGGCGACATGAGTCCTTCGCTTTGCAAAGTACCGTTTGAGCAAGGCGACGGCGGCGAGTCGCCTGTGCAGCGCTGCGAAATGCGTCGCGGCGCTGTCGCCGAGTGTGGTTCGAGGCAATTATACAGACGGTTATAAAATGTCAGTGTCCTCTGATCGTCGCCTGTGTAAAAATCGAAACTCGCTTCGCACAAATGGAACCCGAGCATACTTCGACATATTTATATAATCTTCTCTTTTTTTCTCTTATCATCTTGTGAACTTACAGCTAATTTTGTTATTTTTTGGGTACACAATTTATGTAAGTTTGATCTAAAAATAAACATATTATTTGTTGTGTATGTTTTATTCTTAAATTGACTATTTTTAGAGCACTGTACACTCATTTATTCCAAGATCGATTTTTTTACGCCATGTGCCTTTTTAACGCAACCCCCGTCCTCAAGTTTCACAGAATACATTTTGGGTCAATGCCCTATAAATTCTTTCATTATCCCACTATATTATCATCTTTCATCATTCCTAAGACTTTTTTATAAAGTCTCCTAAGGGAATATTTATGGGCAAGATCATCAGAATATTCAGATGTGTCGAATTTCATTTCGATATCATCTTTATTGTCTGCAAAGAAATCTTCTGTCTTGATTGTATATATAAAGGAATCGGTATCCATATAATTTAATGCTAGATTAGCATTTTGTTTGCTTTTCTTTGTTAGCATATATATATATATATATATATATATATATATATATATATATATATATATATATATATATATATATATATATATATATATATATATATATATATATATATATATATATATATATATATATATATATATATACATTTCTTTTTTAATATCATTCATATTTTCTCCTTCAGGCTTACACACAATCAACTGACTTCACATACGAGGAAATTACATTTCTGTAATGTATGCCTGAACTATTCACATAACCAGAGGTTGCATAGTGAGCAGTGTGGAAAAGTGGTGGAGAAGCTTCCAGTAGCAGATTAGGCGAGTCTTAAATTTAAGAATTATGTAAATAGCTTAGAAATTCCTTTAATAATTTATGTGAGTCAGAATGTAAAAAGCATTCAAAAAATCATTCCAGTTGCATATGCATATTTCATAAAATGTGCATAAGACCAAATCAGGATAAATTTGCTATATATAGTGGTGAAAATGTGGGATTACATTTTGTGACATCTCTAATTGCTGAAGCAAATGAGCAAAAAGATTTTAAAATTAGATAGAGTACAGGATCGTTGTCATTTAATTAAAAAATTGCCTCATTTATCCCTGTACTTTTTCATAATTTTTCATGATGTGATGCTCATCTGTTTGTTAGAGAGTTGTCTAAAGTTGAAGGTGAAAGTAAAGGTCACCTCTCAATAAAGAGGTTTACAAAAAAAAGCCTCAGAGATTATATGGAGCTGTATTTAAAGATAGTTGTACTATTTCTTTCAGATGTTTTCGAAAATGTTCGATTAATTTTCAAGAAAATTTGTTCATTGGATCCAGCACAATATTATACAGCTCCGGGCTTATCTTGGGATGCTATGTTTAAAAGAACTGAAATAGAATTAGAATTATTCACAGACATAGACATGCAAAGGTTTATACAAAATAGTATTCATGGGGGTTTATATATAATAAGAACAAGCTGTTCACCTTAGGCCCTATATTATTGGTTAAAAAAAAATGGTTTAGATAGACTTTGTGTTGACTATAGAAAGCTTAATTCAAATACAATCGCCGATAAATACCTGCTGCCCCTTATACAGGCAATTTATTGGATTGGCATATTACTTCTGGCAGTTTATTAAGGGATTTTCGCAGTTGACTAAACAGTTATATTTTTTAGCTTCAGACAAAAATAAATTTATTTGAAGAAGGTTATTTTTACTCTTACTGATTTTTAGCCCAAATTATCCAATTGTGTTGCATACAGATAAACCAAGTTCACGAGTCAATAATGCATTTAGGTTTCGAAAAAACACTCGATAAAGTTTACGATTTTTACTGGTTTTAGAAATTTTCAAAATATATCGGAAAATTTGTGACAACTGCATCTGCAAAAAGTCCAAATCAACTTCAGGAAAAATTCAGGCTGAACTGCATCCAATCCTGAAAGTCAATAATCTTTGGCACATTATCCACATCGACATAACTGGGAAATTGAGTGGCAAGAGTGACCAAAACGAGTACGTTATTGTTCAAGTAGACGCGTTTACCAAGTATGTCTATCTGTATCATACCCTTTAATTGGTCAGTGAGAATTCGATAAATGCTGTTCAATCCGCTGCTTCGTTGTTTTGGAGTACCAAGCCGAATATTAGCTGACCAGGGAAGGTGTTTCACGGGAGCGAAGCTTAGTCGGTACTAGTCGAGCTAATGGCCAAGTGGAACGGACAATGAGCACGTTGAAAAATATGTTAACGGCGGCTGAAACTGGAACGCAGTCTTGGCAGAAGGTGCTAGGAGAGGTGCAGTTGGCAATCAATTGTACAACTAACCGTGTGATCGATTTGATAAAAACAAGGCAAAACTACTTAGACGCAAAATTGGAGATTATTTATTACTTAAAAGCGAAGAGAGGCATCAAACAAAATTAAGTCCAGAATTCAAGGGGCCTAAAACAGGTTTTAGAGGGTGACAGGTACATTTTAAAGTCCTTAACCAATAAACGAAATTACAAATATGCACATGAAGATTAAAGAAAATTGCCAGAAGGGGAAGTGCCCGAGGAGTTGAATGTGTGTGATGATTATAATAATAGAGTTGAAAGTGAAAAAGAAAATATTGAGAATTTTGAAGTTACTGAAGAACGTGAAGAACACCAATAAGGGAGAAAGATGTTGAACTGATGGCCAAAGGAAATAGCAGAGTAGGTCGACCATGTATTATAATGCAATCACAAGTGCAAAACATACTGATGTTTGTTTTGGGGCGTGTGGGGCATTTGATTGATTTGGAAAAAAAGAAACTAAACAGAATGGTAAAGATTAGTTAAAGTATGGTATAAGCTTGCTACTATTTTTGTGAAATTGTTTGAATGATAAGTCTTTATGAATTAAGCAAGTAAGATTTGCTTTTGTTGTGGAAATGAATAGAAATATAAAAAATAAAAACGAAAGGTCAACTTGAATTATGGTATTTTGTACCCGAGGTCGTGTTAGAGTCAGAATGGCCGTGTCGGTGAATAGAATATTTTGGTGTAAAAAGAATACTAATTTCTTAGAATGATAATATTTCGCATGAACTCGAACTATTTCATTATATTTTGTTTTGCGTCTTGGCGACATGAGTCCTTCGCTTTGCAAAGTACCGTTTGAGCAAGGCGACGGCGGCGAGTCGCCTGTGCAGCGCTGCGAAATGCGTCGCGGCGCTGTCGCCGAGTGTGTTTCGAGGCAATTATACAGACGGCTATAAAATGAGCAGTCAGTGTCCTCTGATCGTCGCCTGTGTAAAAATCGAAACTCGCTTCGCACAAATGGAACCCGAGCATACTTCGACATATTTATATAATCTTCTCTTTTTTTTCTCTTATCATCTTGTGAACTTACAGCTAATTTTGTTATTTTTTGGGTACACAATTTATGTAAGTATGATCTAAAAATAAACATATTATTTGTTGTGTATGTTTTATTCTTAAATTGACTATTTTTAGAGCACTGTACACTCATTTATTCCAAGATCGATTTTTTTACGCCATGTGCCTTTTTAACGCAACCCCCGTCCTCAAGTTTCACAGAATACATTTTGGGTCAATGCCCTATAAATTCTTTCATTATCCCACTATATTATCATCTTTCATCATTCCTAAGACTTTTTTATAAAGTCTCCTAAGGGAATATTTATGGGCAAGATCATCAGAATATTCAGATGTGTCGAATTTCATTTCGATATCATCTTTATTGTCTGCAAAGAAATCTTCTGTCTTGATTGTATATATGAAGTAATCGGTATCCTGTAAAGTTGAGGTGTTTCAATAAAAAGGTCTGCCACGTCTTGGCTGTTTGAGTTCAGTTTTTATAATGATTTATTCCATAACTCCTTGAGTACGCTTAGCCTATGTACATAAGTGCTTAGGCTAAGGCCGCGTAGCTGCTCTGCCGGTTACGCTAGCAGCGGAGCGGCTGCATATATGTATATGTCTTAGAGAGCGAGAGAGTCTTATGTGCATATATATATATATGTTATTGGCGGTCAGCGTGGGAATGCTGACTTAGCGTAGTTCATAAGTGGGTGATCATATTTCACGCTCACTTGAATTGGTTTTGTTTATTTAATGCAACAAAGTGTATCTGTTATATTTATGCTAAGTTCTTGGTACAGTGTACCCTCGATATATGCACATACTACATCTCCCTCCTTTTGAAAAATAACGTAACTAAGTGTAGTTATTTTACTTAAATTTATTGTATAAAAATTTTTTTTTTTCTTTATTATAATTGTAATGTATTTATAATGTATTTAGTGTATTTTTTATATATATATATATATATATATATATATATATATATATATATATATATATATATATATATATATATATATATATATATATATATATATTTTTTTTTTTTTTTTTTTTTTTTTGCATACTTTGGATAATTAATTTATTTTTTTTTTTTTGATTTTTTTTTGTGTCTATTATGAATTAAAAATTTTTAACCTATCTTTATGAACTGTTTGTTTTTTACTCTTATTTCCGGAAATAACTATATTATCATTATCTTCTATTTTTTCAACTCTATAGGGCCCTGTGTATTTAAAATCTAGCTTATGGCCTACTTCATTTTTTAGTAAAACTTTATCTCCTATTGATAGAGTTATGTTCCTCGTTTTTAAAACATACAATTCCTTATTTTTCTGTTTATTTAATTCGAGCATATTTCTTGCTCTTTTGTATGCTACTTCTAATCTATACCTACTTTCTTTAGCGTAGTCATCTATGTTATATATAGGTTCTATATTACTTATGCTGTTAAAATACTTTGGTAGATTATTAGTCTTACCAAATACTTACTCATATGGACAATAATTATGTGCCATAGAGGGGGTTGTATTGAAGCAATAAACAAAATGTTGAAGCCATACGTCCCAATCTGATTTATTTACTGATATATAGGATCGTATATATTCGTTAAATGTTCTGTGGCTTCTTTCTATTGTTCCAACAGTTTGATGATGATGTGCAGTTGATGTTATATTCTTTATTTTTAAATATTTGCACAAATCATTTATAATTGAATTCTTATATTCCGTTCCCATGTCCGAAATGAACGTCTTCATTGGACCGTACTTGAGAATAAAAGATTCAAATATTGCTGTGGCTACTGTTGCTGCGCTTTTATTTGCGACAGGTATAGCAATTAAATATTTAGTCAAGTCACATATGAGCGTGACTGCATATTCATTGCCTTTTTCTGACTTTGGTAGTGGACCAATTGTATCCACTATCACTCTGTCAAAAGCCTTCATCGGGGTTTCAGTTATTGTTAAAGGGGTCTTAATATTTGTTGTTGTTTTTGCTTTTTGACATTTCTGACATTTCTGGATGTACTCTGTTATATCACGAGTCATACCTTTCCAGTAATAATGTCTTTTGACCTTGGCCAAGGTTTTTGCAATGCCTGTATGACCTCCTTGTACTGGATCATCATGTAGTGTAGACAATATAGCTTCTTTCTCTTTAACATTTGTTAATGTGGTCACCGGGTTGAGTAGCGCTACTCTCAATGTGTTCAATATTTTATTGCCCATAATTTTGAAATTATCTATTGAAACTTTTTCAAAGATATTTTCCCACGGTGCCATTTTTAATTGGCTGATTTTTAATATACCGGCTTCTTTTTCGAGCCTTGGAAATAGTTGTCCTAAGTCAATATTTCCATTATTAGTATATAAATCGCTAACATCAATTCTTGCTATAATTTTCTTACCATGTTTAAAGAAACATAGCATATCTTTTATATGCAAGGTCACTACTTTACGTACTTCATCATTATTAATGACTTCGTATACGTTGGGCTGAGAAGCTGTTTCAGTAGATTGCCTTGGCATCTCTACTTTATTGTTTTCTGCGCAGAATTTTTGTCTACTTTGATACCTGGTAGTGACTTTCAGGATTTTATTTTGTATTTCTTTTAGTTCAGATATTGTTATCCGTGACAATGCATCGGCTACAAAATTATCTTTGCCTCTTAGGTACTCTACTGTAAAATTATACTCCTCTAATTCAAGTCTCATACGCGTTAATTTAGAACTGGGGTTTGTCATTGAAAACAAAAATGTTAGTGGTCTATGGTCTGTTTTTACTATGAAATGAGTTCCGTAGATATAGGGTCTAAATTTCGTGATTGCCCAATAAATAGCTGTTAATTCTTGTTCCGTCGTACTCTTGTTACTTTCTCCTTTGGTAAATGTTCTCGATGCGTAAGCTACTGGAAGTTGAGTTCCATTGTGGGCTTGTGTTAGCACTGCACCACAGGCCTGCTTACTAGCATCTGTGATTATACAAAATTCTTTTGTAAAATCTGGATATTGTAACAGAGTAGGCTTTATTAATTGTTTCTTAAGATATTCAAATGCATTTTGACATTCATCAGTCCATTCAAATGGAACATTCTTTTTATTTAATCTTGTTATATGCCTAGAATAATCGGCGAAATTTTTGATGAATCGTCTGTAGTAAATACAAAATGCTATAAATCGTCTAGCGCTATCCGAGTCATGTGGAACTGGATAATTTAATATGACATCAAACTTTTTGTCGTCTGGTAAGATTCCCTTATCTGTGCATTTGTGTCCCAAAAATGTGACTTCATGCATGAAAAATGAACATTTTTCAGGATGTAGCTTCAAGTTGTGTTTCCTACACATGTCAAAAACACTAATTAAATTGTTAAGCATGTGTTTTTCGGAACAACCGATTACTATTAAGTCATCCATATAAAGGAATGCTTGTGATGGTTCAAGTCCAGAGAATGCAATTGTCATCATTCTTTGGAATGAATTTGGAGCTATTTTCAAACCAAATGGCAATCGCATGAAGCGATAAGAGCCATTGCTCGTTGAAAAGGATGTTATATCTCTAGAGTTTTCGTCTAGCCCGATTTGATGGAATCCTGACATTAAGTCAAGGCAAGAGAAATATGTTTTTAAAAAATTTTTAGTTAACTTTGACATAACATTGTTCGTTCTGGTTTCATTATTTATTTCGGATATATCATAATTTGCTAATGGTGCATAATTTAACTTATTTCTATTAACCATTTTATCGGTACTAGTTGTATTTAGTAAACGGACAAATGCATTTGCAGTCGTTACGACTGTGTTTGCTGCATATATACCAGGTTGAATTTCCTGGTTCGGAATTAGAATGCTATCTTCATTTGAAATTAGCTCGATTTTCCGGACAACTTCGGATCTGGCCGGTAACACTATTGTATTATTACCGGAGCTGTAAGTTATGGGAACATAGATGGGATAATTTAGATTATCTGGTCTTATTATGAGCAGATCTTTTGAAGGTGTGAAATCTAATTGACAATTATATTTTTTAATAAAATCTATGCCTAAAATTCCATCACACGGTATAGAAAAAGTTGAATCGACAATATGGAAGTTGTGTGGAATTATATATTTAGTTGTTTGTATTTCTAAAGATGTTAGTCCTTTGGATTGAATCAATGCTTGGTTGATTCCCTGAATATTAACTTTATTATTAATGTTTATATCATTGAAAGTATCGGAATTTTCTTTAATCAAAGATATATCTGCACCAGTGTCTATCAATAATATTAGTTGTTTGCCTGTAGCTACATTTGTGAATGTTACGAATATATTTACGCTAAGATTAATCGAATGAACCTTTTTACTATCTATTGCTGTGTACCTAAGGGCTGTTGGGAGTTTCCCGAAGTAATTTGGGCTACTCTCACATTATTGTTATTGTTGTTGTTGTGGCCTCCGTTTGAGTTACCACGGCCTCTAGGGTTTCCTCTATATTGGCCTCTCTGTCTATTGTTGCCATTATTATTATTATTATAATATCTATTGCCATTATTTTGGTAATTCGCGTGGTTGTTTCCGCGGTTATTGCCTCGGTTGGATCTATTTCCCTGATGCTGCGTAGCATATAGGACTGTGTTTGGATGTCCTATCGAGTCTGTGCAGCTATCGACAAAGACAGTTGTAACATCACTCATGTTATTGAAATTTCGTGATTTCATTACAGACCTGACTTCGTCAATTGTGCTGTTTGTTATAAAAGATTTTACAGCAACTTGTGGGCTTAGTTCTTCGGCATATTCTTGCGATACACCGTTAATCATATGTGCTGATTGCAAAGCCCTTGTCAACTGTTCAACTTCTTGAATATATTGACTTGCTGTCTTTTGATTTTGCTGCAGATTGAACAATTTAGCGGATAATGCTTTGGCTGATTCGCCTTTTATACCGCTTTTTAGTTTGTCTATTATGGACAGGATTGTTTGTTCATTGTTGATTAAGTTTCGAACATGGCCTTTGAGTTTAGTTTTTATTAGACTGAATGATGTAGTTTCATGTGTTCCTTTTAGTGAATCCACTAAACTAAGAGCATCAATGAAACTTTGTAGATTCTCAGACTTTCCACTAAACTCAGGTATGAGTGAAGAGGCTAGCTTAAGAAATTCTACTTGTGACATGGCCATGTTTACAGTTTTGTCTTCAATTATCAACTCTTGTTCAGACTCAGATAGCTCGGGTAATGTGATTACCGCTGGTATCGTAAGATCGTGTAGATCTTCTTCTTTTATATTTTGGTCTGAACCGCTTGCGATTTCAGGATCGCTTAATGTCTCTATATCTGTGTTTGTTTCTTCCTCGACTAATATTGGAGTATTCAAAATCGAAGGTATAGTTATGTCTGGCGCATATTTTGTTTTAAAGCTATTTAGGTTTGTTTTCAACCTATTTAAAAATCTTGATACAGACGACCAATGTTGGGTATTTAATTTTCCTTTATTGTCATGTGTCAGTGATCGTGCTTGGTTAAAACATGCAACTAGTGTTGTTGCATGTCTTCCTATAGTTTCATTAGAAATATTCCTATTTTGTGCTAAACACTTGTATGATTTGTCGAATTTTTCTTTAATATTAATTAATTCGGCATTAATTTTTTTCCATTCCATTTCATTTTTAAAAAAAATTCTTGGTTTGTCTATATCATTTTTGAATGTTTACAGGAAATATGAATGAAATTTTACTTTGAAGACAGATTTATAAAATAACCAATAAAATTTGCAAAAATATATATAAATTTAATGAGCAAATAGCCATATATTTTAATTAGTTTGTTTTCTTAATAATGTTTTTAAGCAATTGCTGTTACTAATTACGAGTAATTTTATTTTAAATTTTATCCAGGTCGTTTGCCTGGCTTTGGTATCGCTTCTTAATGCATCTGTTGTGATACTTATATAATTTGTATAATAGATGTCCTATGATTATTATGAAAATAATAGCAATAAGTATTGTTATTAACTTTAGGTCGGTGTTATTGACTTCGACTTTGTTTATTACATTTGCTGTCGAATCTACCGATTTTACTAAGCCCATTTTGTCATAATTTTGAAATATTTCTTCAAATATACTTATTTTGTTTGTTTCTATTGACATATGTAATTTAATACAAAATTTATTTTTTTTTTACTTTTATACTGATGTATATATTTTTAGTTAATGTAATGAAATTAAATTTATATAATTTTTTTTGTTTTTACATTATTTCCTTCCTAGTGTTTGTGTGGCTTTACAGGCCGCACTCTAATTGTGCAGTTGGTATTCCGCTCAATTTTACAATTTTAAATTTTAAAATTAAATGCAGTAAATGCAGTGCATTAAAAAAAATGTTATTGGTGGGCGTTCTTGGAAACGCTGTCGGGTCACTGATCCGGACTAGCTTGTTGCGCTAGTCGAGGCCGGTGCTGGCTGCACAGGCTGCTACTGCTTCTGTGTTGGGGCACTGGTGCAGGCTGCACAGGTGTAGTCGCAATACGGTGAGTATAGCGGTCCCTCGCAGTCACTCGGGCATGTCCTCCTTAGTGTTGGTATCTTTTTTGCTTTGGGCGGTTAAGTTTTGATTATTATTTTACTTATATTATGTATTGCAGTGTAGGTGGTTGTGTGCATAGGCTCTTGCTTTTTCTTTTCTGTTAGCAATGATTTGATGTGTTCGAGCTCTGCGTGCAATTTCTCAGTTGGGCTCCACGGAAAATTATCGTTGCTATTTAGCAGTTTAAGCAGTTTTGCCTTTCGGACTCTCAGGCGTTTTACTACGCCGCCTCTTCTGCCACACATACCACTCTACTTACTGCGTTAAATTTTCGTTTAAAATCGTGTAAAGTCGATGGATCCGCTGTTGATTCTTCTTCTCGGTGTTGTTGTATTGTTGGTGTCAGAAGTGGGCCATGTAAAGTTGATGTTGCTCAGCAGCTTCCATCCGTGCAAGACTCAGACCGAGTCACGGTCGCCATGTAAAGTTGAGGTGTTTCAATAAAAAGGTCTGCCACGTCTTGGCTGTTTGAGTTCAGTTTTTATAATGATTTATTCCATAACTCCTTGAATACGCTAAGCCTATGTACATAAGTGCCTAGGCTAAGGCCGCGTAGCTGCGCTGCCGGTTACGCTAGCAGCGGAGCGGCTGCATATATGTATATGTCTTAACAGTATCAGAGAGCGAGAGAGTCTTATGTGCATATATATATATGTTATTGGCGGTCAGCGTGGGAATGCTGACTTAGCGTAGTTCATAAGTGTGTGATCATATTTCACGCTCACTTGAATTGGTTTTGTTTATTTAATGCAACAAAGTGTTGCTGTTATATTTATGCTAAGTTCTTGGTACAGTATACCCTCGATATATGCACATACTACAATCCATATAATTTAATGCTAGATTAGCATTTTGTTTGATTTTCTTTGTTAGCATATAATTATAATTAAAATCGTACATTAACAATTTTCAAAGATCTAACACTCTAAAATTTAAATATATTGGCTTATTATAATAATTATGCAATCTTTGGATTGCATACATATTATCCGAGAACTGTACTTAGCTCCCAATCCATTGCGAAATATTGTCTCCCATGCAGTTACCAATTAAATGTTTTTACGTTTTTCAACATTTTCCATTGTTTTCCCATATACTGTATTAGCGGGTATGCTCGGCTTTGCCCGTGGCACGAATGATATAAATTTTCTCAAAGAGCTTTAAAAATGATTTTGACACTGATCGGATGGTAAACAAACAACTTTCAAGAAAACTTTTCCGCCAGTTTACCACTTTATGGGTGAAAATTTCCAAATCGGTGAAACACGTGTTCATTTAGTACTTATGCAGAGCTTTGAAAATAAGTTTGAAGCAATTCGGACAAAACTTAAAACTTGACCAAAAAATGTTTAAATTGCATTTTCCACCGAGAAAGCTTTGATTTTGCCGGAAATGTGAAACACATCTCAAACGATTTTTTATGTACATCCATGGATACGAATTTGAGGGCGAAACCCCACCCACCAAATATTTGACCCCCATTTCCACAAGGGAGGGATGGATTTTACCAAGGTCTTTGGAAATGTATTTGTAGCCGTTTGGATGGTAAGCCAAAAAGTTATATACACTTGTTTTCCGCTAATTTACCAATGTTGCGAGTGTTATTTCCCAAATCGCTGAAACACGTATTTATTAAGTTTTTATGTAGAGCTTTGAAAATAAGTTTAAAGCAAATCGGACACAACTTAAAACTTCACCAAAAAAATCTTTGCATCGAATTTCTACGAAAAGTTTGAAAGACGTCTTAAATAAAATTGAACAAAGATCTTTAAAATTGAGTTTAAGGCCAATCGGAAGGTAAACAAAAAAGTTACATTCAAACGTTTTTCGCGATTTTTCCATACTTGCGGGTGGAATTTCCCGAAACACCGTCTTAGCACCTTCATCATCAAGGTAACTACAGTGAAAATTTTAGCTTCCTAGCTCTTACGGCTTGGGCTGTGCGTTGATCACTAATCATTAAGTCAATCAGTCAGGACAAACAGTTTTATATATAGAGATTATTTAATAGTTTAAAAATTAAATCGTAATATACGGTAGATCTCAGTTAGCCGCAAGCCATTATAAATACATTGTTGAAGATTTCTATAATGCATGGGATACTAATATATCGGTATAAGGTCAGCGAAAAGTTTTTTAACTGTACACTTTGCAGTCGGTTTTTGATTGATTGGAATAAACGGCAAGTCGTTATGCTTATCATGAATGGATGCTGGGTATTTTAAATCTACTTCAAGAATATATCTATATTCAGGCGTTTCAGAAATTGAAAATAAATTAACTGATCGTATTTCATCCTTACTTTACCACTGGAAATCACCATATGGAAGATATTGTGACATCGCCCACCCATATAGATTAAGATGGTTTTGTGCTATCGTAATCATTCCTAATTTATAATTAGCATTTAAATATGTCTGACAACAGTGTACTAAACCCCCATGAATACTATTTTGTATAAACCTTTGCATGTCTATGTCTGTGAATAATTCTAATTCTATTTCAGTTCTTTTAAACATAGCATCCCAAGATAAGCCCGGAGCTGTATAGTATTGTGCTGGATCCAATAAACAAATTTTCTTGAAAATTAATCGAACATTTTCGAAAACATCTGAAAGAAAAAGTACAACTATCTTTAAATACAGCTCCATATAATCTCTGAGGCTTTTTTTTTGTAAACCTCTTTATTGAGAGGTGACCTTTACTTTCACCTTCAACTTTAGACTACTCTCTAACAAACAGATGAGCATCACATCATGAAAAATTATGAAAAAGTACAGGGATAAATGAATATATATATATATATATATATATATATATATATATATATATATATATATATATATATATATATATATATATATATATATATATATCTATATATATATATATATATATCTCTCAAACTTCGTTTTGAGAGAGCTTGAGTCAAAATTGAGTGAAGTTTGAGCTGCGTCAGCAATTATGCGTGGGATAGTACTCTGATGGGAACATTGACAGTGGCGTGATATTTAGGGTGAATTGTTTATGTCTACCAAAGGGGGACAGTTTGATCTTGACCAATGTCGATGTTATCATCAGGCTTTTTGTTTACAGTATTGGACATGTTTATACTTATACTTATGCTTGTGTGCTAAGTTATGTTAAAGGGTGGGTGCGACTATGGATATGTCACTCCCCCAACCATTAGAAAAGTGCCTGTCCTCAGGTGTTTAAGTTTGGGTATAGTGTAATATTTTCTTCTTTTACAATTGGTGTATGTTCTATTTTTGTAGGTGTTTCTTCTACTATTGGTTTTTTATATTTTATTATTAATTTCTTAGGTATGCTTTTGAACTTATATGTTAGATAAAGTGTTAAACTTATTAATATGATTACAAATATGGTTATTGTAATTATCTGGAATACATTGTTAAATTTTGTGTGTTCGTTTATAATTTGTTTCGTTTGTGCAAACGAAAGTGGTTCTATTTTTATAACATCATTGCTTACATAAATGTTTTGAGTATAATCTAACATGCTGTTTGAAATTGCAATTTCATTAATTTGCAGTGAACAATTAAAGATTTTTATTAGATTGTTTCCTTCTATTGTTATTTCGTTATTTATACATTTGTGGTTTAATATAGTTTTTGGTAAATTCCAAGTTAAAATTATATTTGGTTCTACATAGTTGATTTGAAAATTTTTGAAAGTTTTAGTATAACTACATTCTGATGTTACTTGGTTTAAAATTCCTGTTTTTTTGTTTCTTTGCTATAAACTTTTTTGTCTTGTGTAAAATATTTTTCATGAGCTATTTCTGTCAAAATGTTATTATTTTCGTCTGGGTATGGAATTATTTCAAATACCGGGTTTTTTATTATTTCTCGAGGAATAAGGGATATTATCAGTATTTCGTTTGTATCTGATTTAAGCCAAGTAGAAGTTTTTATATTCAACAATTTCTCTGAATTAACATGCAACAAATAGTCATGTTTTAATAATTTTGGGTTAAAAATGCCTAATCTTGTGAGCTGCATTCCCATCTCTATGTCTTCTATATATTCTGTAAAGTGTTGTTAGTTAAATATAAGGATATCTAATTTCTTTCCTTTTTCTGTCTCTTGATTTAGTTCGTTCATGACTTCTATTCCTTTGTTTATAGCTTCTACTATGTAATTCAATTCGTTAACTTGAACGCTGTTTTCTGCTAAGCTGCTTATTTTTTGTTCAATTTCTGTTCTGTCTTTTTGGTCTAATGTTCCAAATAAGTATTTGTATACTGTTCCTACTATGTTTACTAAACCTCTTTTGCTGCGTTCGGCTATTTTTAAGCCGTTTATTTCTCTGTTTAATTTTTCTACTAGGTATTGGATTTTGTAATGGTGGGGAGGTTCGGGTTCAGTTTTTGCCTTTCGTTTGGCCATCTACCAAAAAAATAAAACAAACGGCCGTGGCTGTTGCCTAACCGGGTGCATAGGGATTGGAGGTTCGCACTTCTTGCTAATGCTCGGACAATAGCTCGTCGGACTGGTCGGGGTTTTTTCCTTTCCCTTTTGCACTTACCATAAACACATAGTTTAAGTGCGATCAAAAAAAAATAAAAAAAAATTATTGATTTAAGTAAATCCATTGAAACAAAAAAAAAAAAAAAAACCGGATTCTAGTATGGGTACCATTAATGTGTTCCGACCGAACACCCAAATTCAAACTATTCAATTTCGCGTAAGTGAGAGAACTAAGGTGTTGATCGTCTCTCTTTCTCTTTACCCTCCCTACCTTGACAAGCAAAAAAAAAAAATGGAATGTGGATGCTTGTCCCTATTTCAGGTTCTTAAACCATCACTATAAATTGCAAGCGGCTAACATGGGTACTTGACAGATAAAACAATTAATTATGGAATTAGGATATCATATCATATAAGCTAATATAATTCGTTTATTCACGCATTGTTCAATTTTGTTGCCAATTAATAGCAAGGTGAGTATAACTCTATTTACAAAAAAAATATACAGTTTCCAAACAAAATTTGAATCCAAAGTTAATATGATGAATGTGCAATAACTAGTTTAAATCCCATAAAGAAATTAAGGGGAAGGAGAAATTCACCAACATTATCTTGAGACTTGACGGATAGTAATTAATTTACCGTCTTGCTAAATTAACTGCATTTAAATGTTCATGTGTGTATATAATTACATATATCTATAGGCATTGGTTTAAACTCTTACTCACGCGATATCCTTCGAAGCAGACGTTGGGCCCAATGTATACGACGATTATGATCGCTGTTGCTAAATATTACAAAAGAAATTTATAAGTATATAAACACATGTATATATATATATATATATATATATATATATATGAGCAACGGTCAAGGTCGGTGGTGTAGGAATTTCCTCTCGCTTTAACTTATTTAGGCATATTCATTGCACATTTTGTTTTAAAGAAATTAGTAAAAGAAAAAGAAAAAAAAAATTAAAGGAAATAAAAATTAAAACTAAGGATCTATTAGCCGTCCATCTTGGCAACGTTAAACAATTAATGGAATTATATGGCAATGCTGCTAAGCAAGCGAAAGGGGTACACCAAAAGTAATACAGACTCGGCTCCTTTGTTACTCTCTACAGGTTACACTATATGCTTAGTGCATGCGGTCCCGATGGTGCTGCATAAATAGTAAGCGTTTCACACGCTTGACGCCGTTTTCCGAGGCTATGCCAGATGTTGTTCTTCGCAAGACAGCGGCTGATAAGTAAAATAGCAACAAAATTGGTTCTGCTGGGTTGCTAAGTGCGACACGTGCTCTTGGTGTTGCCCTTGTCTGGTCCGATCTCCCCCTCTGGTAGTGCCGACTAGTACGTCTAAATCTAGTCAACTGAGCAGGCACGGAAACTGTGGAAGCCTTAATTAGTTCCAAGTCTCAACACTAGCACATATAAATACCTTTTCTTTAAGGGTCACCCCGAATCACAATTAGGTTAGTGGGTCGAGTTGTTATGAAGGTTTTTGGTTTCTATTAGCGTACCAAAAGAACACTTCCAAACTGTACCACAATTGCAGCCTTGGTCGTTGATGTCTTTGCAAAAATTATTTGCAAAGAAAGGAAAAATGTTATGAACTTAACTCGCACGCGCTTCAAATATAAATGACATGCTGAGCTGTACTTTTAACCTTTACTACTTCCCAACGACAAAAAAAAATAAGGAAGCTTTCAAAAGCTCTACATCACGCGATTATGTTTTAAAACGGTACTATGGCCTGATCTTATCACCTTCTTCCTCTCTATTCGCCCTATTCGGTTGCGCATGCCCTCAGCTGTGCAATAAACGAAGAATTGGCTTCCAGCGCGGTCGGTAAAGCAGTAACTAAACTAGAGCAGCTGATCAACAAGCAGATTCGTTTGGGGAGTGCAAAGCAGCCACTACACCACAGTTTATGCAGCGCTACTTGCTAGCGGGACATAAACTGAAATAACTATAATAACTGTTGAGTTAGAACTTGTTACTAGTTTGTATATCTTTGAGATGAAAAGTACCGATGCATTTACCTGTTTCATTAGCTAGTTGATAGTAGGCTGGGCTGACTTTTTGTACAACAATCGCCGGAATGAAAACTGGTGCAAGCTTAGAACTAAACTTCTTTTGCGCGTTACTCTGACAAAAATTGCGGGCGAAGACTTTCGTACCGGCAGTAAGACTTATGTTTCGGCTGCGCAAATTATATATCTTAGCATTTCTATTATGTGACTGAGCTACATTGTCTTTAGCTATCTGACGGATTACTTGTAAAGCTGTGGGCCTCTCAATAGCGGTGTCTTCGGACAAGAGGTTAAGTCGCTTTAGCAAGTCATAGTCTTTACCGTTTAACATCATATTCTGTCCAAACGCTAAAAAATATGGAGAGTACCCTGTACTTTGGTGAACGCTGGCTCTCAAGGCAGCACAAATGGCGTACAGCTTTTTATCCCAATTTGAATGATCTTTTCCGATATAGGCTCTAATAGCCGCTAATACTGATCTATTTACTCGCTCACTCGCATTACTTTGTGGCGAGTATATTGCCGTTCGAATGTGGATGATTCCATACCGGGTAAGAAAAGCTTTAAAGACACTAGAAATGAACTGAGAGCCATTGTCGGTCAGAATAGTTTCTGGCACGCCGAAAGTGCAAAACAGTGTGTTTTCTAGATAGTCGATAATTTTGTTGGTAGTAAACGCGCGAAGAGGCCACATAAAATGAAATTTAGTATTATGGTCTACAACCATCAGGAGACCTATATTGCCGTTCTTGGACCGAGGATATGGCCCTAGAAGATCCATGTAGAGCTTCTGAAATGGCCGTTCTGACGTCATAGGCTTGCCCATTGGAGGTCTCAACACTACATTGGGGCTTTTAGTTTGCCGACAAACTTTACAATTGACTATATATTCATGAATTTGGGCCGACATTTTTGGCCAAAACAAGTATCTCTTGAGTTTCTCTATTGTTTTTCCGATGCCACTGTGTGCAGCGTTAGGGGGATTGTGGGCTCTCTCTATCACTTGTAGGGTGAGAGACGAAGGTATCCAGAGTTTCCAGGATTGTTTCTCCTGAATGCTATATCCCGTCGCTGGCTCAGTACGTTTATATATAAAACCGTCGATTATCTGTAAATCCGGTAATCTGGATTGGTTAGAAGAAATACTGTCTATCAGATCCAGATAGTTTGGCGATTTGAATTCGGGTGAAGACAGGTCAACTATGGGACCTTGCTCCTCGAATTCCGCAAGCTCTGTCTCATTTTGACGCGATAGCGCATCAGCGACAACATTTTGTGTACCGCTACGATGCGAGACTTTAAACTTGAAGCCCTGTAATTTGATCACCCATCTACCTTGACGTCCTCTGAGATCCTTCTGTCTCATGAGCCATTGTAAGGAAGCATGATCAGTTATTACTTCGAAGTCCTGTCCTTCTATATACGCTCTAAATTTAAAAATACCTCTTATTACGGCTAAGCATTCCAGATCGGTCACACTATAATTCCGTTGGGCCTTTGACAGTTTCTCTGACATGTATGCTATTGGAGCCTCCTCTTCCTGTTCATTTAGTTGAGCTAGAACGCATCCTAAACCAGTTGTGCTAGCATCGCAAACTAATCTAAAAGGTTTTGAGAAGTCGGGTGTAGCCAATACAGGTGCAGAAGTTAAAAGTGTTTTCAAGGTGTTGAAAGCGGAATCAGCATCAGTGTTCCATTTCAATACTTTCGATTTCTTTAGCAACTCTGTAAGCGGAAAGCTAACTGTTGCATAATGATTAACGAAACGTCTGTACCATCCAGCGAGTCCAAGAAAACGTCTCAGTTGTTTTACACTTTTTGGTACAGGGAATTCGTTAATAGCTTGTATTTTGCTAGGGTCCGTCTTTAGTTGACCATACCCAATTATAAAGCCCAAATATTTAATTTCCCGCATACAAAATTTTGATTTTGCGATGTTGATTGTCAAGTTCGCTTTACGCAAGTGCAGCGCTACTTCCTGCAAAAGCAACATATGCGAATCGAAGTCCTCTGATAGCAGAAGTAAATCATCTAAGTAGACAAATACGCGGGTCCGCAAATGGGCTGGTATCACGCGTTCCATTAGTCTACAAAGCGTTTGAGGAGCGTTACACAATCCAAACGGCATTACTTTGTATTGAAATAATGGACGATTAGGGACTGTAAAAGCGGTATACTGACGTGATTTTTCTTCTAGGGGTATCTGCCAGAATGCGTGCTTCATATCGAGGCCCGTTATATATTTAGCCGGTGGCAGACGACTAAGAATTCCGTCGATATGGGGTAGAGGGTACGCATCTTTACGAGTGTACTTATTTATGACTCGAGAATCTAGACACAGCCTGTTTTTATCCTTTCTTTGCACAAGGACGCAGTTGCTGCTCCAGGGGCTATGCGATACCTCTATTATATCTAAAGCTAGCATTTTCTCGATCTCGTCAAACATTAGCTTTTCAACGGCTGGCGAAATAGGCCAATGTCTTTGTTTGACGGGGGTCACATTATCTATTTCAATGCGATGTTCGATTAACTCAGTGCGTCCTAATCCTTCCTTTTCATAAGAATAGAAATTAGAAATGATCGAATTTAATCGTGACTTTTCTTCAGCGGTTAGCTGATGCATTTTCGCTGTTTCCTGGATATCATGTTCGTTACTGTTGTCTAATTCATTTACGGACTCATCAGGACGAATTAAATTCGTTAACAGTCCAAAGTCCTGCCAAAAATTTATGCCTAAGTAAACATCTTGTTTCAAATCGGGTATAACATAAAAATCAACATTATGCACTTGTTTTCGAAATTCAACTTTAAGTGTCAGTTTGCTTACCACTGGGCAAATAGCGTTGTTAGCTGTTCGGATTGATCCAGAGCATTTGCGCGCTTTGGGATGTGACAACAGTGACTTAGCCGCAACATTACCGAGGCAACTAATCGTCGCTCCGGAATCTAATAATGCTACATATTTTTCTCCCTCTAGGCTTAACTCAGTGTACAAGCGGTTATCTGAGCTCATAAACACTGATTGAACGAGCTTCTTACGAAGACTTTTAATATTTTTCCAGAATTTCCTAAGTCGAACAGTAGAGCGTTTTGGCCGACTGAGAAATTCGATGGGTTCTATGCTGCTAAAAATTCGTCTTCGTGTGTCAAGATAGTGTTTTACTCTAATATGGTACGGTACGTACTTATTTTCAATATCAGTTTGAGTTGCAGTCTCGGCGACTGAACATGTATTTGCCATATAAGTTGTAAATATAGTATTTGGAGTTGATTGCTCCGAACTACCATATGACTGTATTTCTGGCAAGGACTTTATTCTTTTGTGGGATGCGTCAAACTGGTGTTGGTCTGCGCATCCCGCTTCCGGTTTCCCAAAAGATTGCATTTGCTACAATTGGGTTTAAAAGTATTTTTAGCACCGCAACCGTAGCAGAATATACGCCTTTCTCCCATGCAGTCATCGAATCGGTGTCCCACTTTATCGCAATTCCAGCACACTATTTTCTTGTTCTGTATTTCTGAAATATTATCTTCTATATCATTATTTTCCAGTAACTCAGAGACATTACCTCTACCGTATTTGGTTCGATTGGGAAACGAGCCAGTTTCTCTACAGAAACTTTCATGTTTCTTAACTTCCTCTCTTAATTCTGCTCGAGTTCTAATCTTCAAATGCAATAGTTCGTACCTGAGCGCTGTTCTCGCATTGCGTTTTAATAGGTCAACAAGCTTGTCTTCGCTTATTTCGTTAGATAATTGGCTAACCAGGCCTTCAATCGCTGATTGAAAATCATCAAATGTCTCCTGATCTTTCTGGCGTCTTTTCCTAATTAGTTCCCACAAGTCAAAGTCGTCTTTAACGTCCTTGAATCTAAGTCGGAAATCCGTACAGAAAGCCAACCAGGTATACTGTGGGTTTTTCTTGTGGAAGCTCCAAAACCAATCATTGGCTTTCCCGAAGAAAAGTAAATGCAGACTGTCACAAAGGAGCCTATAGTCGCCGTTCAAATTTTGAGCCGTTAATGAACGAATTCGATACAAGAATTCATCTATCTGCATAGAGTCTTTCGAACCGTCAAATTTAAGTCGCCAGGTTTGCATAATGCTAGCTGCTTTTTCTGAACTCAAACTTGAGTTTGATCGATTGCTACCTCTGGGGCTGTATGATCCGCAGTCAAGGGGTATGTCAGAGTTCTGGGCACGATTAGGGAGAGTATCAGCACCTAATCCCCTTGGAGACTGAACTAATCTAGAGCGTGTTGATTCAGCTTGCTCACTTCGTACATTTAATGTTGCTAACTTCTCTTGCAGTGATTGTTCAACAGAAGCTTTAATAACGTTTTTGAGTTCTGCTATTAAAGTCCTTTGCTGAGATTGTAGAGCTTCGTTGATATAGGTAATTGTCTCTACATTTGGACCATTGTCCACTGACTTATTTCCGTTGCTGCCTAAAGACATGCAACTACCTAAATATTCTCTATGATTTCGATTCATAGACCTAGTTTGCATACTTCGCTTGGGCGTGACTCCTCGCCCTTTTCCGAATCGCTGACCTCTCCTGATACCTGTAGTAGTCGAACCATCTTGGCAAGGTAGAGTATTTCGCGATAGAGTTTCGTCTGTTTCAGCATTACCAGCTGAGTGTAACTCCGCTGCCAGTGTATTGTTCATAAATATTAATTGCCCTGGGTTGCAATCTGCCTCACATACTGGACATTTTGGGGTTGTCTTTAGTGTATTGCTTATGCAAACGTCGTGAAAACGGTGTTGACAAGGAGTAGTCGCAGATAGCTGTTCTGCTTGCAATTGCTCATGGCAAATGCCACAAAATGGATCTTGCGCGTTAATCGCTGCAACTATGCTCTCTGTGCTTCGTCTCACTGCCATAATGAATGCAAACTTTTGCTTGTTTCCAAACAACAAAAGGAAAACTAAATAGGACTTGTGTTATTAAGTCTTGGTTATTTATTCTATCTGTCTTTTTCCCACACGTTATTGCTTACAATCCTTAAGCAAACCTGAGTAGTTGAATTTGTGCTATTTATTTTACTGGAGTCTATTTCTGATTTGGATTTTTACTGCTCATGGACTACTAGACAACATCCGAAATATTTCCAGTTTGTTGTAATTCCAAATAGTCCTTGAAACAATTAACCCAAATTTTGATTATTATTCCCTCTTTTCCGATCTTACCCGCTGCTTAAAGTACTAGTAATTAATTGTGGTCGACTAATCCAGCAATGCCTGAATTACAATCGCAAATTCCTACAACTAACTACTGTCTGAACACAACGTATTTTCCCGAGAAAGGGGCCTAACAGGGTAATTAAAAAATAATAGGTAGTAAGTGATATGGTATAACTTCGAGTTTCGATTGGGGATTGTTGTGCACTAGGTGTTAGTCGTGCTTACGCAAGAAGTAAAAGTTTTACGTTCTTGCTAGGGTCCCACGTGTTGGGCGCCATATATGTAATGGTGGGGAGGTTCGGGTTCAGTTTTTGCCTTTCGTTTGGCCATCTACCAAAAAATAAAAGCAAACGGCCGTGGCTGTTGCCTAACCGGGTGCATAGGGATTGGAGGTTCGCACTTCTTGCTAATGCTCGGACAATAGCTCGTCGGACTGGTCGGGGTTTTTTCCTTTCCCTTCTGCACTTACCATAAACACATAGTTTAAGTGCGATCAAAAAAAAAATAAAAAAAAATTATTGATTTAAGTAAATCCACTGAAACAAAAAAAAAAAAAAAAAAAAAACCGGATTCTAGTATGGGTACCATTAATGTGTTCCGACCGAACACCCAAATTCAAACTATTCAATTTCGCGTAAGTGAGAGAACTAAGGTGTTGATCGTCTCTCTTTCTCTTTACCTTCCCTACCTTGACAAGCAAAAAAAAAAATGGAATGTGGATGCTTGTCCCTATTTCAGGTTCTTAAACCATCACTATAAATTGCAAGCGGCTAACATGGGTACTTGACAGATAAAACAATTAATTATGGAATTAGGATATCATATCATATAAGCTAATATAATTCGTTTATTCACGCATTGTTCAATTTTGTTGCCAATTAATAGCAAGGTGAGTATAACTCTACTTAAAAAAAAAAAGAAATATACAGTTTCCAAACAAAATTTGAATCCAAAGTTAATATGATGAATGTGCAATAACTAGTTTAAATCCCATAAAGAAATTAAGGGGAAGGAGAAATTCACCAACATTATCTTGAGACTTGACGGATAGTAATTAATTTACCGTCTTGCTAAATTAACTGCATTTAAATGTTCATGTGTGTATATAATTACATATATCTATAGGCATTGGTTTAAACTCTTACTCACGCGATATCCTTCGAAGCAGACGTTGGGCCCAATGTATACGACGATTATGATCGCTGTTGCTAAATATTACAAAAGAAATTTATAAGTATATAAACACATGTATATATATATATATATATATATATATATATATGAGCAACGGTCAAGGTCGGTGGTGTAGGAATTTCCTCTCGCTTTAACTTATTTAGGCATATTCATTGCACATTTTGTTTTAAAGAAATTAGTAAAAGAAAAAGAAAAAAAAAATTAAAGGAAATAAAAATTAAAACTAAGGATCTATTAGCCGTCCATCTTGGCAACGTTAAACAATTAATGGAATTATATGGCAATGCTGCTAAGCAAGCGAAAGGGGTACACCAAAAGTAATACAGACTCGGCTCCTTTGTTACTCTCTACAGGTTACACTATATGCTTAGTGCATGCGGTCCCGATGGTGCTGCATAAATAGTAAGCGTTTCACACGCTTGACGCCGTTTTCCGAGGCTATGCCAGATGTTGTTCTTCGCAAGACAGCGGCTGATAAGTAAAATAGCAACAAAATTGGTTCTGCTGGGTTGCTAAGTGCGACACGTGCTCTTGGTGTTGCCCTTGTCTGGTCCGATCTCCCCCTCTGGTAGTGCCGACTAGTACGTCTAAATCTAGTCAACTGAGCAGGCACGGAAACTGTGGAAGCCTTAATTAGTTCCAAGTCTCAACACTAGCACATATAAATACCTTTTCTTTAAGGGTCACCCCGAATCACAATTAGGTTAGTGGGTCGAGTTGTTATGAAGGTTTTTGGTTTCTATTAGCGTACCAAAAGAACACTTCCAAACTGTACCACAATTGCAGCCTTGGTCGTTGATGTCTTTGCAAAAAAATTATTTGCAAAGAAAGGAAAAATGTTATGAACTTAACTCGCACGCGCTTCAAATATAAATGACATGCTGAGCTGTACTTTTAACCTTTACTACTTCCCAACGACAAAAAAAAATAAGGAAGCTTTCAAAAGCTCTACATCACGCGATTATGTTTTAAAACGGTACTATGGCCTGATCTTATCACCTTCTTCCTCTCTATTAGCCCTATTCGGTTGCGCATGCCCTCAGCTGTGCAATAAACGAAGAATTGGCTTCCAGCGCGGTCGGTAAAGCAGTAACTAAACTAGAGCAGCTGATCAACAAGCAGAT